>VXBL01010544.1:397586-411990 GCA_013400195.1 Aramus guarauna
CCCACGCACCCCCCTGCCCACGCATCCCCTCTGCCCACGCATCCCCGCGCCGTGGCCACGCGGGGGGGCCGTCGAGCCGCGGACGGGCAGCGCTCCCCGCCCAGCGCATCCCCGGCAGCGGCGGGCTCTGTGAACCACATCCTGGTTAGAACGTAATGAGATGACCTCTTAGAGAGAAACGACCTGACAGCCTTCGAGAGAAAACGTAATTCGTGTTTTGGCACCCCCGGGAACTGACGCTGGGACATTTAATAGCCGCTCCTGGAATAGCTCTTGCTGACGTGGAAGAAGGACGGCTGGCAAGTTTAATCACTGCGGGTGATGCTGGCATCCTCTCTTCGGGCCATCCTACACGGTGGCTTGTCTTATGTCTTGACGCTGGTCAAACCCCTGTGCTCAGGAGGTCCTGCTGAATGTGTAGTGCTTTCAGACAAACCGAGAGCCTGCTCTGCCCGCGGCTATCCGGAAGGTATAAGTACGATTCAGGGAAAACTTGCTTTGTCTCCTGAAAGGTTTTATTCTGCTGTAGAAGCCCAAAGCTGCTTCCCACTACCTTTACAGGCTGCTGCTTTTATGAGTTCTACGCACTGCTGAGGCCAAGGACCCGTAGAGTAGATTAAAGGGAAAAAAAAGTGTTCTCCACAGTCCTGCTTCAGCTCCCAGGCTATACGGGGGGTGTGCGTGTGTGGGCGTGTGGGGGGTGTGTGTGTGTGAAGAAGCAGGCACTAGCATGGTTAAATCGGGGTTAGGTGCATAAATACCTTTGAGACTCTGGGAATGATTATTTAATGCTTCTTTTAAAAGAATGGAGTAAAGGTGGGGGAGTGGGTGCCTGCTACCTCACATCCAGGAGCACAGGAGGTGTCACAAGGTTGCACAGCCTCTGCACCCCCCACACCTTGGTGGAAATACGCCCTGGGTTCAAACCGAAGAGCCGGGGGAAGTATGGAGAAAATATGTCACCCACCAAGAGAGTAAAAATGCCAAAGAAATGTTCGTGAAGGACGACAAAGTCATCATCTCAGGCTTGCACCCTGGATGTGGAGCTGGAAATCTGTCTCTAAGGGCTGTTAGGGGCATTCCCAACCCGCTGGAGCTGCCTTTTGCCCCTCCTCGACACAGACCTGCAGGGCACATCAGCACAGTCTTGGTAGGGAAGGTGTGTGATGAAGTTTGTGGCTGCTTAATTCTGCATGAGCTAAGCAGGGTCAAGCTTCACCAGTTCCTGGCTGGTGATTCAGTAAATAGCATTCTTCCTCCACCCTTAAGTGTCATGTCTCCATCAAGCTCCTGCTCTGAGCTGCTAGGATTCCCGACTGAGCTTCTAACAGTTTTCCCAAAATGGCAGTCTTCATTCCCAAGTTTCACACAGGACACATACATTCATTATATAGCGTACTTGCAGAATTTATTGAATTACAGATACATTAAGAATGTATTTTAAATAAAATGGGATTTAAAAATTATCTCAATCATACCTGTTTTCAATGACTTTTGTATTTCACTTCACCATGACTTCATAAAAAATCATGACAACTGCTTTCCTCTTGTAGATGATTTACAGCAATACACCCTGCAGCAACTGCTGTGTTCCTGGGGTTACGGTCTCTTACAATTTTTTGTCTGCTCTTTATTGCTTCCATGCAATTATTTCTTCTGTACAGAAGGATAACGGAGTCAGATATAACCGTATGAATGTTCCTGTGATTACTCATGACGGCTAAAATACACTAAAGGGGATTTCTCAGCATTAGGAAATTCTCCAGCAACTTGCAGCAGAAAAGAAGACCAGAGAATGTAAATCTCTTCGAACCGAGCAGCTGGAGCCATGAATACATCGTATTCACCCAAAGATTGAGACAGCTGGAAAACACCAGGGGTGTACAGCTAAAATGAACCAGACCCCACATTCAGTGGCAGACCAGGGAACCAGCCTGAAGGCTTTTTGTGGGAATTTGGCACCAGAAGCAGGTCAGCGATGGTGGCGTAGGTACGGGCTGTAGGGCCAGCAGTGGAGACGGACGCCGGTCATACAATATCAGCCGTACCAGCAACCCATAGTACGTAAACACACTCAACACAGCACATCACTCTTTTCCCAGCCCTCTGGATACAATGCAACTTCATTATTGCAATAACAGCATATTCCTCAAATTTTACCTCATTATTTCCCAGAACTGGTTACAAAACCAAATTTTTACTTTCTTCTTTGTTTAAACTTGCTGATGCACCTTTTTTTCTTTTTTTTTCCCAGCAAATATTCAGAACCTGTTCTTGTTTACTCACAGAAGTCAGGTCATACCTTACTTGTCTTCTTTATTCTCCGTATAAGACATGGCCTAAGAATTTCCAAATGAAAAAAATATTCCTTCCACACGCAGATCAGGGCTTTTTTGGAATAGCAACTTTTTTTTTTTTCCCCCAGCAATAGCAGACCAAAGCAACTGAGCACACATTTCTATTACCCACCCAGGCTTTCAGTGAAATCACGTGTAACATACGGTGCAGAATCTTTCCCTTAAGCAGTTATTTGTACCAAATAGCTTCTTGATTAAATAGTTTACCATGACTTTGTATTTTTATAGTTTTCCTGATTAGTTCAGTCATTAAAATTAACAATGTGTTGTCAAGATCGGTTGGAAGATTTAAGACACACTTCAGACACACCTTGTCCTCTGGCTATACAAATATGTCTCCAGCATCAGCAGGTGAAATGACAGGGGCTTCAGCAAGTTACCAGAGGGCTGAAAAAAGAGAATACCCAGAACAATGTCTGAAACATCAATTAAAGTCTCTTTTTGAGGGCAGCCCATGAAAAAGGACTGGTTTTACGAACAACAGCAGAGATCAGGCAATGGTGTGCTTAGCATGAGCTAAGAAGAGAAACTGCTACAAAACAAAAGCAACAGGCAGGAGTTACGACTCCCCTTTTCCGTATGAATGCCAAGATTTTGTTTCTGAACTGGACAGCCCATTCCCTTCTCCGGTATGATATTGGCCATGGGCATATGAAAACCAGATTAAACAGGCTAGATGCCACCAGGTATTAACCTCCTGTGCTTTTCCCCACTTAACAACAGTAGGTAATTGTTGGACCAGCTCTATAGCTCCAAAACTGATGTGCTGAGAGGTAAGCTTTACCAGGCACCGTAGCTTATAGGCTTTATTGCTGGTGGCAAGATTTGTTCCCTCAGATATATCCTTCTTTATTTTATGTTTGCTGCAAGGAAAGTAATAAGAGTGATGAGTTCTGGCATCTCTGTTATTCAAAGGAATGGCAATTAATCCAGATAGTCATAGGCTGATTATTATCCCTGTTATTAATTATGACTCTGTATCCTTTCCAAATCTACTTGGACATTTGCAAGCGCTCTCTACTATTGTGAGTGTTAATCAGCTTCAGGACTGATGTTGTTGGGGACGGTGCAAGGTCCTTTCTGATCCCGGCACCTGACAGTCCGTGAGTTATGGCCCTCATCCTGTCTGCTCTGAGGAGAATCAGACCCACTGCGTTGCTTCAACGTACTCATAACACGCTCAGAGCTGTGCGCTGACACACGGATTATGATCAGATCTCAGGCTTGTGGTGGCCAATTTCAAGGGCCAGGAAGCTGTCCCCAGTGCTCAGATGTCTAAATGTCCCATGTGGACTTTTATTTCATTTTTCCCTGCAGCTGAAGGGCGGGTACCAAGCAGCATCCAATATGTGGGGGCATTACAGAAGATCCCCCTTCTCAGGCCAGGGGTAGCTGCTCTTCTTGGGACCCAGCTGTGCCGGTACAGAGATCTCCAGCAACAGCAGGTCACTGTCACGGGTTACATATCCAATGATTAGCAGAGAATATAATGATGAAATGATAAAAACTGTGAGGCAGTTTTTATTAGATCAGAGTACAGGGGGTTTGCCTTTGCAGCATCTGTCTCTCTGGCAGGGACAATGTCACAGGCCAGCCTTGTCTCTGCACTAAGGACTCATCAGCATCTTCAGCTTTCTGCTTCTGAGCACTGTTTCAGTCTCCAGGGCATGAATGCACTCGGAGCTCTGGCACCACTGCCAGAGGAGAGTCCTGCTGTTGATGGACTCACGAGCTTGAGCTGGAGTTGCCTTGGGATTTTTCCCAGGAATGTGTTAGAGTCCCCATCCCAGGAGCTTTTCAAGATGGGTTTGGACAGGGGCTATATAATCTCATCTAGACTGTCTTTGCCATGGAAGGTTGAACCAGATGACCTTTTGAGGTCCCATTCATGCAGGGCTGTTCTATGATCTCCGCGTGGCACACCATGCTGTGGTGTAGATGTTACCTTAAGTGCTTGTGGTACCCAGCGTGACAGGCTGGATGACTTAAAGGACTCTATTGACACAAGCCTGTGGGAAGCTGCAGAGGCAGTAGTGGAACTAGTGACACCTGCAAAGGCAGAGCTGATGTGTTGTCAGAGCTCAGCCACCCCTGTGTCACACCAAGGTAGGATTTCACCTCCAGGTCCAGGTGAAGAGTAACTCCAAGGAAGGATTTCAGCAGCACCTCCAGGTCCAGGTGAAGAGACTGTCTCATTTCCAAAACCGTACAGAAAAATGGTGGAAAACAAAAAGAAAACATGACTTGTCTCAATGACCACAGAAAAAACAGCTTGAGAGATAGGAATAGACTCTTGCAGCAGAAAACCTGCTTGTGCAAACACCTGTGGGTGAGGAACCTCACACCAGTGGACACCTGGGCCAGACAATAAATAGAATATTAAATATGTGTCTGATAACCTCCAGAGGAGATCTCTGTGTGAGTTCTCTTTCAAGGCCATTAAAAAGCGTGCACCTACTTTTCTCCCCAGTCGTCCCTAAGAATTTCAAAAGTTTCTGGGTAGGCTAATAGGTATATAATTTGTGCTCTTTGGGTAAAAGGTGTTATAAAGTGTACACAAACATTTAGTCTGATCAGATTGACCATGTAAGCTGGGCTTCTCTTGAAGCCTATTAAGTTACCTAAATTTAGAGTGCACTGTAAATCACGTAAAACAGAAATTACACGGTGATCATGCATCCTGTGAAAAGTGTGGGTGAGAAATCACGCCTTTGATTATAAAAGATGAAATGTAAACTGTATGCAGTCCGATGCAGCCTGGCTCATTTATATTGCCTAGCATCCTGGTATGTCGCTTATGAAGTGGCAACATATGGAGCTGAGTGCTGACAGAGATGACAAACTGCATTTCCAGAAGCAGCACGGCTGCCTTTATGGGCATTAATCAACAAGCTGAAAGGCCAAAAATGAAGGAGAAATAATAATACTAAAAAAAAAAAAAAGACGACAACCTGGGAGATTAAAGGCAAGGAGGCTTCTCTGGATGTGACTCGAAGCCTGAGGAAATCCAGACCAAAACTTCAGCACGTTAGCAAGGGGGAATTTTTGTGCTATGGACATCTTGTTCATCTGTGCTGAGGTGTGCAAGGCTCAGAAGTCCTTAGATAAACCTGGGACAGACAGTAATAAAAAAAAGATACCTACGTAAAGCATAATTTGTTTTGGTCAAAACTACCTCTAAACAGATATCAAAAAGTTTAGCTGGGAATCTGAACATTTTCATTTTCCAAGGGTAGGCTGTAATTAGCAACTCGCTGAAATTAAATACAGTAACCTGGTGACTAATGAGTCTTTAAATCAAAGGTGCACATGCTGCTTGCAGCTGCATTAATATGCAAAAAAAAGTCACAGAACGTGCTGGATGAGGTGCCAGGCCTAACCAGAAAAATAATTGTGTTAGAAAGCAGTAGTGGGGAAAAAAAAAAAAAGTTTATGAGGAATGGAAAAACAAAAGCATAATAAGAAAAAGGTCTGTGTGCTAGATGTCATTAAGTAAGGGAATAAAATGAGAAGTGACAAAAGTCAAATTTTTGGGAAGGATTTTAATACAAACAGCAAAAGGTTGTTTAGGCACATAACTATCAAAAGGAAAGAAGATGGATTATTGTGCAGAAAGACCATTTTAGAGATTGGAGATAATCCATATAAGGCCCAAACGTAATGTTTTAGAGATGAAAAAAACAAGCACTGCAGAAAAAAATAAATTAAGAAAGTGAATGAGGGTATGAAAATGGAAATTACTGCATCAAACTGCTTCATAAATGCAAATTATATAAAACAATTTGCATCAGAGAAAGCCAAAGAAACTGGCCACAAGAAATGACATCTGACACCAATTATTTCTAGGAAATGTATCAATTTACAGGCTCACAACCGCAGATAAGAAAATAGCAAACAATGTATAATGAGGAAAAGGGAAGAAGTAGCAAACTTAACTTTTCCATTAATGCCACTGAGAAAAAAAACAAGTCTATTTTCAAGTTAACTTATGACATAATGGCATAATGCTTGAAACAAAGCAGCAAACCGCATTACTAAGCACTGTAATTTGCTGTGTTGTTGGATGGGCTACATGTTGCAGTACATGAGGGTATGAAAACAGCTTTGCGGATGACACCATTCCTATAGATTTGCCCAGCAAAAGGTCAGCATACAGTTTCTTTACCCATCTAAAAATCTCAAATATTTGCTAAATTTTTATTGAAGTCCAAGTACGAAGCAATTGTGGAGTCCACCAGATCTCTCTTGCGCACACCACGTGTCCTTCCTTGAAATAAGCATGAGGTATGATTCCAGCCAAGTGCATAAATGCATGGAAAACTTTCATGGAGACAATAAGATCCTTGGAGTGAACTTTCTGGTAGTAGGGCTGAATAAAATACAAATGTCACATAAGTCTTAATAAAAATGATAAAACTAGCACCAGTTCCTGCCAGTATAAACACACAACAATTTTAAGCTGATCTTTCTCACGCTCATCGTAACCAGAGTGGAAGGGGAAAATGGAAGTCAACGGCGTCATGGAGTGAGATATTACTCATCGTGGCCATTGTAAATGATTTCCCCAGAGGCTGTAATTTCTTTGAGGAACTTGCTCATTCTAACTCATTTCACACACTAATCATGCCTATAATTTATTCTGCAGATATCTGCACTTGTGTGGTTTGCTTTTGGTCCTAACAGTCCTCTCGGGTAGCATGTCTCACTGAACGCCCCATTGGGGACCCCTGAGCCTGCCCAGGTCCTGCTGAACAAGAGCAGCTCAGAGCTTTGTAGGACTTTGCTTGGGGATATCAACTTCTCTGTTCCTAGGAAGACAATCCTCTGACGGATGGGAGACACTGTAGTCTGGATTTTGGACTTAGCACCGAAGGATCGGTTATCCCAAGCAAGTCTTTCCAAGATGAATACTCAAATACCTCTTACATATTTTTCAGGAAGCCAGTGGAGACCGGACGACTCACCAGGGAACCAGTTAAGCAGAACAGAGATTTTTGGGAACCCATTCTCTTTTTTGAGAAGACGCCAACATTGAGTCATTTCAATGCAATTTCCTGAAATGAGGGTACAGAAGAGGCAGCCTTCCCTGCTTTTCTGCACGGTGCTGCGGCAATTACTGCTGCCCACTGGGCTCCCTGGACCTTATGGCATTTAACACGGTGGAGCAATCTTTTCCTCAAACTCACAGTGCAGTGTGACCCAACGGTGCGTCAGGGTGTCTGGTTTGCTCTGGGCATGCCTTACAAAACCATTTTCTGAGCTTTAGCAGAAAAAGAGATGCTGAGAAGCCAGGGGCTGATGCAGCTCTCTGCACCCTGATACCAACCCAGAGACCTTCCCCGTCACGCAGGGAGGGAGATGCCCAGATACACTATGAGCTGTGAGAACAGAAGGTTTTCAGCTTGCAATTTTAGACTTAGGTGCCAAATTCCACCTAAATCCTTCTTTAGGTAATTTAATCCTTTAGTGAATCTAGTCCTCAGCCTGTCTCTACCTTAGTTCACCTGTAAAGCTTTTTCATCCTGACGCTGGAAGCCTTTTGGAAGTGATTACCTGTTGCCTTTGGTTTGCAGACAAATTAGTTCAGCAGGGTCTGGAGATGATTTCACAACTTCTTGGTATGAGCTAAGCCGGGAAGACCAGGTCAGAAATACCAATGCCTTTCATTTGTACGATGTGAGTATAAAATGTTATCAAATCAGAACATAACAAATGGTGTAGAGGATTAGTTTGCCACGAATGGCTTGCTAACAGGGTAAAAATGCCCTTCAGTGGCTCTACTAAATTGTTAGAATATCTTACAGTTGGGAATTTTGCTTAAGAATCTCCCAGTCACGTAAGAAACAGAAAAAAGAAGGAAAACAGGTAAGACTGAGCATTCAGGACAGACCTGTGTCAGGAGACAGGCTTGTTTGAGAGAATTAAAATCACAGTTTGTTCAATGTAAGCAGACAGTGAGTATGCAGTCTTTGGCTATTTATAACTCACAAATAAGGCAAGCAGACAGCTGATATAGCCAGGGGCCAGCAGTAACAGAGCAACGCAGTTTTATTAGCAAGCCTAGGTGGACATGTCATTTGATATATCCATGTGTGAAAGTATTTTTATCATCTGTATGTTGAAAAAGGTCACAGAAGCTTTAAATATGAAATTATATAAAATTAAACTTCACTGAAGATAGCCGGATCCCTCAGGCACTTGGAGTCTCTCAGTAGCTTAAACAATAGTTGTAGAGAGAAGTGGGCTAATCACAGGGGACTTCAGTCTATATGAAAAAATCCAGGATAGCCCGCTTTACAAGACTTGGAAAAAGAAACATAATTTAGAAACATTTGGCAATTTTCAAGCAGTAGAGAATCATAGCTGCTTAATTATAGACTTCTGCATGTAGACTTTCTGACATACGAATTGACAAATAATTCAGTTCAATTAAAATGTTACAATCAAAACGATTAAATTGGATCACGATATCTCAGTTCCATTGACCACCTGATGCCATCGGTGGGGTAATTAACCAGCACTAATCAGTTAAACCCCAGCAGAGGTGTTAGTTGGTTAAATACACCTTTATTTATAGCTTTGCGTTGTAAAAATGAAATAAAACAATTAGCCCCCGGTCCATGACATTTCAGGTATTCCAGTTTACCCTTCTGGCTGGCAATGTTTGCTGTGATGTGGCACGGTCTGCCTTTTTGCTGAAGCCCCAGAGAGGCTGCGACAGTCCCTGGGTTTGCTGCTCTGCAGCTCCTGCCATCCCTGGAGACCAGCCATCCCTCGCAGGAGAGCTGCACGTCCCGGGAGGGCCCAACTGCATGAACCTTTCCCTTTCGGAGGGGAAAGTTTCCATCCCTTTTTTATTTTGGCATGTTTGTCTTCAGTTAATAGCTTTCTTTTTTATATCTTTTTTTTTTTTTTTTTTGACGAAAACCATTTTCCGAAGGAAGCCCTTGCTTTTTGTATAATTTTTCATATTCATCATTGAACAAAACAAAACCCAGACAAACAAACAGAAAGTCAGTGAAAAGGTTTAACCACTACCAGTGGCAGCAATTGTTTTAAACAGAAACAAAAATCCGTTTATTCCCTTGAATGTTTACAGCCTAAAATTTTCCAGAAATGAAGATAAGGGAGAAAAGATAAATATGCAATAACTTTGCATTTTCTTCAAAAGTACACCGATAGCCATCATCATGACTCGGTAACTCTCCCTGTGGAATGATGTCCTTGTGCGGGGGAACCTGCGGCTGATGGGACCAGCTGGGAAGGGACAGGATGAACATCCCTAAAGATGCTGATCCGTTCAGACATTTCTCATTGCTTACTCTTCCCTGTGCTCAATAGTATAGTCCTTACGATGATTCCATAGTCGTGCAAAAGTTACATACGCTATTAGCGCTCATGTAGCCTGCCTCTCCATTATGCTGCATTCAAGTAGTCTGTTTGCTTCCATATAGTGTCTCCATAAAGAATTTATTCTTCTGCAGGGAAAACATCTATTCATCATTATTATAAATACAAGACAAATTATACCATCACCCTCCCCACCCCCCAAATTTCTCCTCAGTTTTGTAAGGTCTTGAATACCTTTTACTCCAATTTTCTTAATTTTCTTTATTTTCTCTGTAGCTGTCAGTGAAACAGACACAGTTTCCTCAAGAACTAAGTCAATATTGACTTGAGTTTCCTCAAGAACCAAGTCAATATTAACTGATTCTTATATTATTTTAAAATAACTGGAATGGCCCCCACTGTATTCAAGTTGCAAAGAGGTCTTGATGGAGTTCGTGAAAAGTATATCACTACCAATTCAGAAACATTTTATCATCGCCCTAAAATATGTTCCTCAAATGTCCATCTGCCCATCTCCATCTCTGCGTGGTGTAGCGGGAAGCTGAGGACCAGGGCAATGTGAGGCTGTGTAGCACATGACCGTAATGGGTTATTTTGCTGTGTGATTTTTGTATTTGCGTGTACCGAAATTGGGTGGACGCGCTAAAGGAGAATGACACAGCAGCTCATCCTGGACTCTCTTACCCTGTCTGCTAACTGTGCTTGTCAAGAGTCCTTAGAATAGGTCCCAAATTATTGTTGATAATGTTTGAAATCTGAACTAAAGCACCTTCAGAAAAGATAATAAACCACAATGTGTGAGAGAGAATTGTGGCAGCCTGTTGCCTCATTCGATCAAAATACAGGAGGATGAAGAAGCTGAGAAGGAGAGCGGAGAAAATTTGATCCCTCTGGTACAGGAAAGTCCTGTGGGTACAAGCAAGGTACAGCAAGATCCCAGACAACGTGTTCTGTGGCTCTTACTGTAAATTCACATTGCCTATATTTTCAGAAGAGAGTCAATGGTTTTCTTTTTGTTATTGTATTTAGGTTTTAGTATTTATGAATCTGCTCACTGTTGCCCATTGAAAGACCCCATTCCCAAATGCTTATAGTCTTGCCATATAATAAGTATTTGGACTTATAATTTCCATGAGAGAAATCACTTTTACAATGAAATCACTCTGTTTCAGAAAGAAATTTGTGTTTTAAAAAAGGCTAATAAAACTTCAGTTTGCTCAGAGTTTTATTTTTCCCTTTCTTTTTTAATCTTTTCATCTACGTCCCCTTTTGATTTTTACCTTGCTCTTGGGAAAGACAGGGCTGTGCTCTGATAAAACCAAAAGCGAGTGTTGGTGTGAGCATTTGAACTCATCTTACACCTCAAACACCAGGACAACAAGAATCCAACCTGGAGTTGCTGCAGACACTGCTAAGGGAGAGAGCAGAAAACCTTAGGCTGGAAGGCAAAGGTCTCACGTTCTTTCATTGCCCCTCGTGCTGGAGAAGAAAGGTCCTTCCCACAGACTGCTGCCAAGGCTTGCACAGCTTGCGGCACCGGGTGTTTTCTTACGGACCTCTGTGCTCTTCACCCTCTTCTACAGCAACATGAAATGGAACTTCTCGTGCCGTCAATATTAGGGAAAGCTGCGGTGATTATAAAATTGGGAGAAAATTAATTTCAGCCATCAAAGCATAGCCTTTCTCTGTGCCTTTCTTACTGAAAAACCTGGAAGAGTACAAAGCCCAGTGCAGAACATAGTAATTCTTATTTCCATTGCAGCTTTTGATCTGAGTTTTGCTGGGGAGCATCACTGGGTTTTTACATTTTTAATTGCCTGTAGGAGAAAAGTTTTAAAAATCTCAAAAAAATCTGTTTGAATGAGAAAATAGCTTTCAATTTAGCTGATATAAATTAATAACTTAATGGAGATGAGTTTATTGCTTGAAAAAAAAGAAATTTACCTTCTAGAAACAAAGCATTTCAACCCACATGGGTTTTGCAAGACTTAAATACACAAGGTGTTACTCCTAAAAAATGTAGACAACGATGCAGAGAGTGAGTGCAAAACAAGTTCGGTAAGAGTACAATGAATATCACTCAACAAGTAATACTTTGAAGGAGTAAAATGTTATTACCCATTTTAGCATTTCATTAACCATTTGAAAATACACATTTCCAGTTACCTTTCCTAAAAGAGCAGCCATCTGTTTCTCTAATCTGAGTTAAACTTTTTTTGCCATTTTTCTTCTTAAAAACAGGATTAAAACCAGGACACATTCTTAAAATTGCAACAGCATTTTGAATTGCTCCATTTTCAGTTTCTTTAGAATAATTATATTCTTTCAAATTCATTCAGTTTCTTTCTTTTTTTTGAAACAATTCTTCTGGAAAATATTTATTCCCTTGCCTAAGGACAGTGTCGATACCTTCTTTAATTTACATTGCTATTTTGTCAATGGCAAACCATAATATTTCCAACATAAGAAGAGTGGTTGCTATACACCATGCCGCATAAACAGGCACGAAAATAAACCCATTCATTCAGAGGGAAAAGAAGAGGTGGGGCTGGAAGAAGTTTTCCAGCCCTCTGAGCCAAATACTCTTCTGCTTAGGCCAAAAAATCAGCTCCCCCCCTCCCCGCCCCAAACAGAAGCAGTCTCCTTGTGCATCGCCCACTAGTACTTGTCAAAATAAATTGTATATTATGTATTTAGGAGAAAAGAATAGCCAAGCAATTACAAACAGCTCTGGCTAATTTTAACACTGTTAAACAGAATTAATTAATCAACCTCAGAAAAATACAAGTCACCAACTTACTGATTTTTTTTCCAAGCTTTTCATAACTTTGTCAGAGGAAAAATTCCAGAAGAGCAATCCATAGCTGCAGATGCAGCTGCCTCAAACATGAAGAAAAGAATTTATTTTTATGTGCCTTTGACATTTTTCTTGGGTGAGACAGAAAGATATTTAAGCTTCACAGCACAAATATCAAGACTGTAGGATCTACATATTTCTGTGATAGCCTCATTGTGTATTTCACTCTGTGAGATGAAGCAGAAGAACCAGGACAGGTTTTTTGGCCCATCCTTTATGTAGCCTTGGTAATTTTTTCAAGAGCAATGGTTTGTCTGCTTTCAAGTCTAAAAATTCCCTTGCACATACTGTCAAGAGATTTTTGCTGCTTTGCACTGCTGATTCAAGAGAGACAAGAACTCCATCTACTTGTGTAGCAGAACTCACTGGTGTAAGCAAGGAAGAAAGGGTAAGAAGAAAGGTGCACAATCCTCTCTTTTGTCTTGGGCACTTTTTGGCTGGCTACAAACTTACTGGAATCAGATGTCCAGATTGCGTTGTACAGATAAACCAAAAAAATGAGTACTAGACTTATCTGTAGCCTGGATCTACCTGTGAGTTTCCATTGTAAAGAACCGGTTTACAGACTGCACCATCCTTGGAGAGTCCTTACTCCTTGGAATAAGACCGTGGCGGCTCCATGGGAGGAGAAACCAGAGGAGTAATTTTGTGCAATATCTACACGGGACCAGAAGGGTCCATGCATTAAAGTCTGCGCTCCAGGCTGTGCCAGATTCCTGGCTGTTGGTCTGTACATATCTGGACTCCTCTGGAGTTGAATGAAAAGGACCAGAGCTGCAGCACGTTTTGCAAATCACAGCTTGCTACTCTTCCAGGCTTGAAACAAGGAAGACAGTGAGAATATCACTTGTTCCCCAGAAGTTTGCGTGCCGTATGGAAGAGCTGGGCTCTCGTCCAGAGAGACTGAAATGGGAGTCTCCAGCCAAAAGAGAGCTGGAGGGCAGCAGCTCCTCTAAATTAAAGACATTGTACAAATGCATGACCTAGATCACATTAGGTGATGTCAAGCATCCCACAGACCACTCACTGATGCTGTGGAGATGTAAGCGCCCGTGACCCCGCACTGCTGGGCTCCCTGGTGCATCCCTGGACCACAGTGAGGGTTGTCATGGATTCCTCTTTCCCACTGAGCTGCACTGGCCCAGTTGGGAACTGGGAACACAAGGTAGGGTCCCCAGCACACGAGTGGGACAGAAGGGCGAGTGCCCAAAACTTGACTGTCTTCTGTGGACTCCTAACAATGACTCCTTACTGCAAAGCCCAATTGTACACATTGTTTTCTTCTCCCTGCCACCTTTGCTCCCAAAGAGCCTTCAGAAATACTTTCTGGGGAAATAGTCATGAAAATACATAGTGATAAAAGAGTTTATCGAGTTTCTCCTTCCTAAAAACGTACTCATAAATAAAAAAAGTCACTTGCACAGACATTCACAAAGACTGCATAGGAGGAATTACAAAGGTAGCCTGGAAGAAAATGCTATTTTTATTCAGGTAAGCAGGTACAGATATTTTTACAAACTGCGCATAGCTGGCATCATACTTGTACAGACATATATATATATATATACGTGCTTGTCTATACGTATAATACATATAAAAAAAATGTGCCAATGCCAACCCTCAAGCACACTGAGGACCACTGTGTCAAAAATGTCCTCATGAAATGGAAAGCAAGGCTGGCGAGAAGCAACAGCACTAGTTCTTGGTGTAGTTCCTGAATACAGAATGAAGGGTTTGTTTCCTGTTTCTGATCACTGCTATGGCAAAGCACCTTTTTTATTTTCCCTTTTTTTCCCTTTTTTTTTTTTTTTTTTTTTTTTTCGGTTTTTTTTATAATTTT
>VXBL01010544.1:414229-426765 GCA_013400195.1 Aramus guarauna
AAAAAAAAAAAAAGTCTGTTTATTTCTTAAGTGAACAGCCTCTCCTTTAAACTCACAGAGACATTTAGATATCATCTAACCATTAATCCTTCTTCTTAGGAAGGGAACAGCTTTCTCAGTACAAGGGAGTAGAGACATCTCCTTTGGCCCTGATGTCCACCATCCACATTGCCAGCTGTGAGAGCTGGTCCTGTGAGGACTGCGGTCCTTCATCCCTCTTCCTAAGTTTTACTTTGGGTCTTAACAAGAGCTATTTAAATGTTAAGATGATTAAAATACCAGCCTAGCAATCAAAGAAGCATGACGCTGAAATCAGGGTGCTTTACAAAGAAATTGGGGTCGTCTTGTGGTATAAGCACAATTAAATTACGCCCTAATTTTTACAGGACTCTCTTAACACAGGCTTAAATCGTCAGGCTCTATAAGTCAATCAAAGTGATGCTATTTTGCAATTATCAGGTGCTAGTCAGCATGGATAAGGGTTAAAAGATTGAGACCCCAAACGTGCAGCTGATCCTGAGCAGAAAAGCAATGGATGGAAGCAAGATGTATGCTCAACTTCTAGCTAAAGTCATTACACTGAAAGTAAAGTAGCTCAGGGAGTGCCCATTGCCCAAATCCAATTTTCATACCAATGTGTTCCTGAGAGTACAAATTACTGAAAATTTGCCAATCCGAAGCTAATATTCAGAAAAGCCTTTCCAGTAAAAGTGAAAACAGCTTTTCAGTTAGCAGTGCTGCTCTTCCAATAAAGCATATGTGAAATAAACTCCACATAATTTCAATAAATAAAACACAAAGAAAAGATGGTTGTAAGAATACTGGTAAGAGGAATTGTATTCTAAAGCTGAGTGCACGGAAAGAAACCCTTTTGAATGCTTAGTCCCCAGCCGAGTGGGGAGCAAAGTAAATCTTCATGCATAGTCAAGGACCCATGGATTTCTTGGTGGGAAGAAAGCCAGCTGGTTGAGTTTCACCAGCAGAAGGGGGAAAGGTGGGAACACTGTGGAACCATAAATCCTAGCAAAGCCTAAAGTGTGTCTGCTAAAGTTACTTTCCCCCACCTAATAATTTCACTTTTTGGCATATATGACATGTTTACCTGCCTCCTTTTCTGCCAGATTCACCTCCATATTTCTTCCTGTCTATTCCCTGTGAGATGACTGGATTGCTCAGCTCCCAGGTATCTCATGCGCATCCCGCGTGGAGAGGCTGTGCTGGTGCTGTGCCCTGTAACGTGCCCTTCCCATCCGTGTGTGTCTGCTTCACCGGCCTTCGGCGGAGATATCTCCTGATGACAGAAGCTTATAGCCTTTGATATTAATCAGTGATTAGCTTTCTAAATCAGATATTCCAAAGCATAACTATCTCTAACTTCCCTGGGACGTGCATGTGTGAGTACCTGATTTACCCCCCAGGAGAAAGCAGTTTGCTGGCACCATCTGGGAGCTGAGCGTGTCCCCCAGCCCCAACCAAAGCCTTTGCTGCAGTCAGTATATGATGCTATAAAAACAGTATTTAGCGCTTTTTTGCATTAATCCTTGTAAGCGAGGTCAACTGTAATCAAGTGGCTAGCACAATTAATTCCGGTAATGAAAGCGTAAGATGTCAGTGAGTAGGAATAAAACAGGTTGGAGAAAGTTTGGATAAACTACATGTTTTCCAGTCATTAGGTCTTGATGATTTACCTGTAGGAGACCTTTCTTAAAGAATAAACCAAATATTGCTCAGGGGAAGGCTGATGATGCACCAGGGCAGATTGGTCAGTGCAAGCGTGGGATCCCCCTGGTCAGGAACCTTTTGGCAAAGGGCAGGGAAATGAACTGCTTAGTCTCCTGAGATCTTTTCTAGAGCTGTAACTGCATGTTATACGATGAATATTTTTTTGAGGATATTTTAGGCTATATTTGAGATTTCTTTTGTAGATCGGGAGTGGAAGGATTGATCTAGGAATAGGACTTTAGCCAGGAATGTGGTTATAGGATGGACATTATCTAATTTAAAAAAAAAAAAAAAGTAAATATCTTGAAAGAGAAATTCATTAAAATTCTCATAAACCCACTGGGTGCATATGCAAGAAATTACTTTGATGTGATTCAAACTTATAAATGTGAGTGAATGTTTCTATTTTTGCATGTGCCTATTTCTTTGGCCGGTTCTGGGAACTCCAGAAAAGAGGAGTTGGTTCCATGCAGACGATCCAGTACCGACACAGCCTGGCATTACCCAGCATGGCATTGGACTGAGTTGTTGTTATGCATGGTGTCTGTTCAAAAGGAGAGTTTGTTTAGAAAACTGTATTTGGAAATCAAAGAGTCTGATGTGAAAGGAAGTCTTTTTTTTTCTCTTGGTGCAGGTTGACTGCTGAGAGTGAATTTGGTGCCTTATCAAACAGGGAAGATAACTTCTGCCTCAAGAAATATGCATGTTAACTGTATATTATTTTGAATATTTAATATTCTGACACATTTGATCCAAATAACTACAAACTTCTCTTTACTATGGTAGTTGCTAATCTGACTATTGCTAATTTGCAGCTGATGGAGGAAGACTGAAAAAAAAATTGTTTCAGAGGAAGATTGTTTCGAAACATGATTTAAATGGTACCCTGGGAATTTTCATGCCCAAATGGTCTCAGTTCAAACGCTTTTGTTTCCAAGAAGATGGAAAGTGTTGCCAAATGATTGTCAGCCTTACATACTGATCCTGGGCTTGGGGGGGGATGGGGGAGGAGCACTGGATGCTTTTCCTCCCATGCTATCAGGAAAAATAAAATCTCTGCAGGCCACTGCAGTGCACATGTGCTGCCACCAGATTTACACAGATGTGATTGTCTGCTATTTGGTAAACATTTCTTTTGATGATGCCCCAGAAAGAGAATCTAGTTCACTCCCTCCAGGCTATGCAGCGCTAACTGGGATGGAAAAGAGTAAGCAAATAAGTGGAAAACAGCCAGCAGAGGCGAAAGAGCGGATGGCATCCCCAGCCTGCTAGGAAAGCAGAGTGCAATGCATTGCAAGAAAGGTTTTCCAGAAACTGCCAGAGCAGAGGGCAGCCAGCTGAGCTTGTTAAATACACACTTTCTGATGAATAAATATTGTACTTGTCATTTGAAGAGGTTATTTTTCTGAGGGAATGCTGTCTTCCCCAAACACAGCCTGGCAAACAGGAGCAGAAATACCGTTAAACCTCTGCTGCCTGGACAGGGAGTACCAGGGCTATGTGGCATTTGCTTCCTTCCCCACGCTAATCCGAAAAGACGTGATTTCAGTGTCTATACGGACAGATATTCCTCTGCAGTGTGCACTCAAGCATCCAACCTTTCTGTTACAGTTTCAGTCATTTTACAATACCGCTATTATTAGCAGTACCTGAGGAGAGCAAATAGAGCACATCCTTTTAGTGGGATTGTTTTTGCACTTAACCTATTGGTTTATTTATTTGTGAACACTCTGGCTGAAGGATCTTATTAAATAATAATTCTAGGGTACAGTCCTGAAACAGCTGGCATAGCATATTAAAAATCTGACAGCATCTCCACGCTGCCATAAATTCAACTTCAGCATTTTAATGGATTTAAGAAACGTGGGTGCTTTCATAAGGGTTGTATTCCCAGTTTGGTGGGTTTCAGTTTCTTCTTCATAATTTTGGTTATGGTCTTGCTCAGCACGGTAGACCTGACTCATGTGATAGCTGCGCAAAGAAATTAAAATACCACTGATTTCTGCGGCTTCCCTAAACAGCCTGAGAGTGTGGAACAAGGGCAAGGCCGGGCAGGTGTATGCCAGGGCCGGTGAAGGATTTTCTGAGCGGTTTTTTTTCCTGCGCGTTGGCAGATCCGCACGTGGCAGCGCACGTCCAGAAGAGAGCAGTGCTGCAAACCCATGCCTGGCATGCGGCACGCCAGGGCCACGTTTGGGGAAGGTGCAAGGGGCTTTGACTGATCGCGTGTGTGGGGAAGCCAGGTCGGTCTGCAATGCGAGAAGCATTGAAGACCACAGAGATCTTTCCCTTCCCAGCTAAAGGGCTCGTGCACCTTCACCCTGCACCAACTCACTGGTGCTGGGTGGGTGCTGCAGTGGTTTCCAGGGGGGGTTGGCATTGCCTTGGTAACTCAGCAAGAGGCATCTCCTTGCAAAAATTAACTTTTTTTTTTTTTTCTTTTTTTGCCAGTACAATTTTAAACTATGGGAGCAATTTGAGTGCCCAGACAAAGGGCTTGTGCCATTTCACTCCTTCCAGGCTGTCTCTGCTGGCCCCTGAGCTGCCCTAGACCACCACCACCAGTTCCAAAGGAGGTCTCAGACACCCTGAGGAGTGCGAATAGCACTGGATACCTATGTTTGAGGTCAGTAAATAGTCTCTGGCAGTCTCATTTGCACACAAGAACAACTGGAATTGAGTAAAAGTATAAGTAAGAGAGAAAAATAAGATAAGCACCGTTGAACCTTTCTTAGGATAGGCATGAAAGTCAATACCTTTCACCAGTCTTGTGTAAGGGCCAATTTACTGAGATGTCCCCTGCAATTAGCAGGCTTTCCTCCTTGCTCTGAAGCTCTGGCAGGCAGCTGAGATGGGAGCTCCTCTGGTCTGGGTGATTTCCTGATGCTTATGGCTTTTTTCCAGCACAGTCTGTATAACAGCTCAGCCCTCTGAGTACTTTTCCTTAATAATCTTCGTGATATTAATTTCCTGAAGTTAAACAGAAGTAAGGGGCTGGGAGCATCAAGGCAAGAAGATGCTGTCTTCAACATTAAAGCTCTTTGCTTTCCCACCCAGCTTTCTCTAAACCTAGTAGCATTTGCCCCCTTTTCCAAGGGCTGGCTTATCATACCTGCGTTCGGATAACGCGTCATACCTTTCCATCCCGAGGTGGTCTCTCTACACGCAAGGCGGCTGTTGATTGCCTGCAGCATTTTCATGGTGATTTTGCCTGCTTCTCCATCAGCAGCGGGGAGCTCCGGGAGCAGCACCTGCACAGCTCACCGCCGCGGCGTTGCTCACTGCACATACAAGGTGCAAAAAAAAAAAAATAATCTGTCATCGCTCTCTTTGCTTAAGTTAGGGTTTTAATCGGAGCTTCATGCACCCCAAATCCATTACATTTCAGTGGGATTCGTGTGTCTGATTCCCTTCAGCTCCTCTGACAGTTCTCTCCTCTGTTCCTACTGCAGGCAGCTCTCAGCAGTTGTAAGCTTTTCATCTAACTTGGTAATTACCTCACTATTAGCACGATTTCTCGTAAGATCTCATCCTGGATCAAGCTCCTGACAGAAAGCAGTAATATAATGCTTTATAACTTTGAATATACTTTATAACCCTTGCTGCCAAGATGAAATGATTCACAGCATCTTTGGACAATCTCACCCTTCTGTAGCACATACAAGAAAGTTATTATGGAAGTCTTTAAAATAGGAGCATGTCTCTTTAAAATATGTTTGCAAACAAGCAGAATTTGTGAACAAAATAAGCCTTATGCAGAAGTTTCTAGACTTGCAGATTTAAAGTAACATCACTCAGAGCTTACTAATACACCTCGCCAAAATTTCTCCCGTATCGTCTTGTTTGGCTGGCTGCAGGTTGATTTTGAGAGAGCCCTCCCCACCGAGGATGAGCAGGTTTTGGGTGCTTTGATGTGGGGTGTAGGAAGCAGAGCTGAAAGTCTAGTGAGAAGTGACAGTTGTGAAACCTGTTTGTTAACAAACTAATCCACACCGAGCGGTGAGATGCGCTGCCGCCCGCTTCTACCGACAGCCCCGCTTGCTGGTGTGCAGCCCTGAGTGTTTCTGCAGACTGCTCCCAAAGAGAAGAAATTCGGGCAGGGAACAGCAAAGCCATCCCCATGCCTCATTGTATCCTTCCTTTGGCACGAGGCGTATTTGCTGCTACTGCACTTTATGGGAGACAGTAGTTAGGCAGTAGCTAGACTTGGGTTTGAAAACCAGATCCCTTCCCTGCTGTTTCATCGCCTGTGCGCACAGGTTGTTTTCTCCCTGATGAGCATTGCTTTGGTATCACCTGCGGGTCTTTTCATCACACAGAACAAAAGGAACGTCAGGGCTTGCTGAGATGGGTCAGGAGTGAGAACTCACCAGCTCATGCTCTGCTCTCCAAATTGACTTCTACAATCAGCGCGTTGGGTCTTTGCTCTCAGGCTCCTCATCAGCTGGGGCCAATTTGCAGAGGAGGGAAGAAACCCTCCTGCTCCCTTCCACTGCCCAGACCTCATAGGTTAAATAGTTTTCTTTATCAGCCATCACCTGTTGCAAAGGTTTTAGAGGATGATCACCTCTTTTGGATGGAGCTGGGCAAGCGACTTGCCTATTGCCTGCACTGGCCCTGCCAGGCCACCTCGGGATGTCGGCGTTGCAGGGACGGTGCACAGTGAGGCAGGAGTGGATGGTGGGAATGGAGCTAAGCCGTGGTCGGGATTTTGTTGTCAATAAAATGCTGAACTCAGGCTGTGAATCCATGTGATGCATTGAGTGAAAAACATCTATTCTCGTATAGTCACCGTAGGAGAGAATTAACCACTGAAATCACATTGCAGCGAGAGTGGTTCTCATGGCTTTCACTGGAATGTTGTCTGGATTTCATAATCCCACAAGCCTGACGTAGCTGATCTTGCTCACTGAAGCCTGTGGCTCACCACAAATATGAACAGCAAATCGTGGCCTCTTTCTCCATTGTTTCTGTACATATTCTTGAAGGACTGAGGACAACAAGCAAGGGCTTTGTAAGCCACCTCTGTGGTCTGAGACCAAAAAGGACTTTTCCATCCCTGGTGTGAGTTAGAGCAGCCTCATGGAACAGTTTTTCTCCAGTTTTGTGCTCTCTCTCCATATCTGAGGCTGTGGCACAAGAACGAACAGGGAGCTAATACACAGTGAATGGGGTGGGCTTGGAAGGGGACAAATGCCTGTGCCAGCCTAAACTCAACAGAACCCACCCAACATCTCTGCAGGCATCTCATCTCAGCTGGTGGTTATCTCACCGCACTGACGTGTCTCCGCTCAGTCTCCCCTCCGAAATGCAGAGCTTGCATCGGTGCAGCAGGGCTGGTGGCTGGGTTTGCCCCGGGGAGGGTGCTGTGGATGGGGCTTGCCTTTGTCCATGCCAGGCAGGGTCACATCCAGCACTGCTTCCTGCGCACCGCCGGGAAAAGGCTCCCAGTTTGCCTCACTGGCAGAACAGCCTTTAACAAAGCTTCAAATGTTGGTGACAGCAAAATGGGCTGTTAGCTAAGAGGTCTTCTCACAGTTATTCTTGTCCTGCTCTCCATTAGCGATTAACACTCTTCCCTCCCGGAGAAGGGTTAACAGTTCCTTTGTACGGGTTGACATTTTCCAATCTTCATAAGTTGCTCCCTGTAGGCAGAATGCCACGAAGAGTTAGTTTTCCTTCCTAAAGTGACTTGTCACCGAAAGAGCAACTAGGGCAAGAGGCAGTCAAGAGACTTACCACTTACAATTACCACGTCTTCCCTCCTATTTCTATACCTAAAGCAGTCTGGATCAATCTAGATCTCTCTGACTGGCTCTCTCCCTGTGTTTCCCAGGACAGCCATCCCTATTGCTCTGCATCTATTTTCAGCTACAGGTAGCAACTAATAACTAAAAAAGGTATTTTGACCCAGTACATCATATATTTATACTACATACACATGACTTATGTTGCTTGTATTGAGTGATCTTATTTGATGGCACATAATATCTCGTTTTTGCTGTGCTAAACTGTGGCTCTCGTGGACTGTATTACAGGGGAACATGAAATGTCGAGTGCAGTGTGGGTTTTTTCCAATACTTTCCCACTTCTTGGAAATAACCTGCAGGCAGTTACAAAGATGTGACCTCAAGTCTGTTTTGTACGCATACTTTAAAGTGACTTCAGCAGAGCTTTTCATGTTTTATACTGCAGTAAGTGAGGCCAGAAGGAAGGTTTTGCTCTTCTAAGAGTGCTCTTGCATCCTTCCACGTGGGAAAGAAGAGCGTGTGGAGGAGCTGACACGCAGCAGCTCTCCTCTCCCATGCACCGCAAGCCCAGTACCTCTGCAGGTTCAGCAAACCAAAGTCTTTACAATGCTTCTGCACGAGCTAGTTATCACCTGAAAATCCCTGCACATCTCCAGGAGACTGAAGAAGAGCCTAACAGCACCGATTTCCACAGTTTGGGCAATCTGATGCTTCCCGTCGGGGACACTCCTGCCTGTGCATCACGCGGCTTTGGCTCCGCTTTTCTCGCCGCAGTGATAACACCCCGAGTCCATGACTAATCGATGAAGTCCATGCCCGGTGGCATGCGCTGCCTGGGCACATCTCTTGATCTTTTCCAGGGAGAACAGTTTTTGAATTCTGCTGAACTCATATTCTGAGGCAATTCTGGGCTTACTGGGTAGTACCGCTTTCCTGGCGCCTTTGAGAAGTATCACATTTGTGGCTCATTTAATCTGCAGATTTGTATTGATAGTAATATTATATTAGATCGACTGTTATTGTCACTCCAGATATACACTGTATTTTCACATCTGTACCCAGTTGCTACAGGCCATCTGATGTTACACCAGGATCTTTACCTTCCTTACCTTAAGCTTTCTATTTATTCCTTTAGCACTTTTTAGGGGATTAAAAAAAAAAAAAAAGACAATTTGGAAGATAAGGTAGTTTTCAAGTATAGCAGACCACATGAAGCAAATTAAATTTTTCACTGATTTTTATTTAAATTCATTTTATAGACAGGTAGCGAGAGTTTACTGCTATTTAGAACATGGTGTTGGGGATGTCCAGATTTCTTGGTATGGATGTTCATCCAGTTACATGTATTTAACATGCTAAACAACCTTTTAAAAGTGCTCTTTGATGTCAAGTAGAATATCAGCAACACATTTTAGAACAGCAACAATTCAAGTTATCTTTCTTTGTTATTTTTGCTATAAATAAAAAAACCAAACATGCTTAAAATATTTATTCTAACAGTTCTTCAGATCAGCTACAACAGTTTTTTTTTAAAAAACAGACAGAAGAGATAAAAACCTTCAGTCCTTCTAACCCATCTCAAGTGTTAGAAGAAATAAGGAACTAGCTGAGAATTGATCTGTAATTTCACTTATTTGCCTAAAATTTTCACATACTTAGCTGACGTGACCTAGATATTAGTCCTAAATTCTTCTTCAATTTGCTTCTAGAGCTGAAAAAGACCTGGAGAGTATACACAGAACACCAAACCCTACGGCTGTTTAAGATGAGTTACACTGGATGTAAAAGCTTTAACATAATAATCTTTCAGAATATGGAAGCCAAGATAGACATAGCAGAGAAGAGATAGATAGGCAAAATAAAGAAAAAAATAAATTACACCAGGCAGTGCCCCAGGGTGCTGGTTGAGTGGTTTTGCATTCCTTTTGAATTTTTTTCCTTTTTAAGTAAAAGGTTTTGGTTTGGGGTTTTTTTGTTTCTTTTTTTTTGTTTGGTTTTTTTTTTTTTTTTCCTCTCTAAATCAACACGAGACAGTATTCTTTATAGGAGCTCATTCCAAGGAGAAGGGAAAAGCTGAGAAGAATGGAAAATCGTCAGTGACAGAAGTTGAAAGACAAAAAACCACGCAAGGACTGTGAAATCCGATCATGCCTCACCGCCCCACAAAATCAGCTTTGCCTGCAGCTCCTCACGCCACTGCTGATTGCTGCTGGGGCTTTTGCAGCACGTAACCGTGGAGCAAGTACACCTAATTTGTGACTCTGCTTAGTGGTGAGCTCTGACAAATATAATATTGCTGGGTTTTGCTAGTTCTGCTTTACGAGTTGAAAGCTCAAAGGTGAATAAAAAGGTGTATGGGGGTGAGGAATGTGCAAAAGCGTTATGGGACACCCAACCTAGGGAAAAGGAGGAAGAGTTGTGAATGGGCTAAGAGGTTCTGGAGGGATGGGGAAACTGGGGGGGGATGGTGTTCGTGTGAGTGCAAAGGCATCCATCAGATGTTGGAAAACGTCATTCCCAAATCTGGGAAAATCTAAATACAGAGCGTCAAGTTTAAACCAATGCCCGTCAGGGTACAGACGAAGGGCTCGGAGCGGTCAGTGGGGTGTTTTCCACAGGCTCGAGGGACGGCTGGACCAGGCTCATCAGCTTAGTCAGTTCACAGTGCTGAACAGTGGGTGCACCATGCCCTAGAGTACCCTGAAAGTCTCTTGTTTTCTTCAATCTACTGTCCTATTGCAGTGAAAAATGACTGTGCTCCTTCAGATATAATTGCACATTTCAACAGATATTTAGTGGATTCTGTAGATTATAGTACTATGTAATGGAGTATCCACAGAAGAGGGAAGCACTCACAAATATTATTGTTCAGTATCTATAAAAGCCTAGAATATTTTAAGGTCACATATTCTTCTGTACTGATTAATCCTTCAGTACAAATTGGTGGGTAATGCTGACAATTAGTTACTTCAAGTCTGTGTTATTTCCTTCAATTTAGACAGTTAAATATAGATACGAATTTAGATAATGACATTCCAATTGGGAGACGTACTATAAACAAATGAGATACAATGTCTAAATTGATTAGTGAATCCGCATAAAGCTTTCTTTAAATGCAAAATATTTTTTTCATTACTGTGTAATTATTCACTAAACGCCATCTGTTAAGAGTCAAGTTAATAAAATGTGAAAAAGTGTAGGATAACAACCAAAGGCAGCTTATTTCAAAATAATATTCTTGAAAGGGTTCTCTGGAAATAAATACATTTTATTTGAGCCAGAAAAACTTGTCACATGAATCTGAGAGGGAGAGAGGATAGTGTTTGCTGAGGGTTTCATTGTAAAAACAAAAACATTTCCATTTCCGAATACCATTTTCATGTTGGTTTTTGAGAATCAAACACAACATTTTACCCCAGCTCTCCCAGAGCACAGCGATATTTAAGCTTTTAGCAAGTTTATGGGAAAGCAAAACTCACCACTTCTTTTCTCTGTGAAAAATTTCCCAGACCTTCACTGACAATTATTTCTCATTCTAATTTTAACAGTGAACTTAATTGGATCCAATACATTTAACTGCTTTTTCCATGTGGAATAGGACCACAGCAAGGTTTAACAGACCACAGAGATGCTGCCGTTAGAAATCCGCTCATTAACTGAAGAGGTAGGAAAATGCAAGGCTGCGTTGCTCATTCGTATCTGTACATTTGAACACTTTAAATAGCAGAATCCTTTACGTAAGGGACATGCGTGCTCCTCGGCTGCCGGGGGTGGGGGGGAAGCTGCATCTGGGGGGCTGAAACCTTCTTGCTCTGGTTATTCAGCAGAAATGTTGCAGAACTGGCAAAAATCAAAATCCTCGCTCCTTCCCAAGGCTCCTGCTCTGGCATCCGTGTCAGCCGGTGCCACTTTCCTCAGGAAAGCCCGGAGTTTGGGACACAGTTAATCCAGTCGCATTTTTCAGCCTGCCTGCCAGTTAAGCTGCAAGGGTTGCCATACATAAATATTTTTTTCAGAAATCTGATATTATTCGCTACTGCCAATTAGGTTTAGCATAAGCTTTTTTTCCCAGCTCTTTTTCCACTCTGTGGAAAAGCCTGATGTTTTTCTTCCTAAGCCAGGCTGACAAGTCAGCAAGCTGAGAGATTTGCAGAATGGAAAGCTTAAAAACATGGATACGGCAAAACATTTGGTTTTAACTTTTTAAATGGAATAAAAAGGTTTGGATGTGCCCAAGTCAAAACCTTTGATTTGCATTTGTCAAACTAAATCAAAACTCTGCATTGCAGTCTGGTTTAACACAAGATGCCCACGATGTCTGAACGCTGTTTCCCTGGACTCATGTTGGTCCATAGACACCAAGCTAATTTCACTGTGGTTACTCCTCTTCAGGTCCAGGAAATAAATCACATTAAAACCCAGTTTTGTAATGTTACCCTCCTAAGCAAGTTATGGCAGCCGGGAGGGAAGGGTAGAGACTGAGGAAGGAGGTGAGTTGCTTTGAGCTGTTGATAAGAGAAGAACTAGCGGTTTTTAAACCATGCTGTCTGCTAAGGCCATATTAAACTGGACATGATGTTTAAGACTTCTACCCCATTTTGAACTATTTTCCATGCCTTCCTAATCCTGTTCTATTCAACAGAAGTGGAAAATTTCCCTTGCATGTCTGTATTGCACAAGCCACTTGGGTGTGTATCAGCCCTTATCCAAAATGCTCTTTGAAATACCACTCGTATTGAATTCTAATGACAGCCTATGCCTACACGGTGTATTAAGTGTTGAATGATTACCCTGGCTACAGAGTATCTTCAGGCCGATAAACTTCAGATAAGGAGCTGAATAAAATACGTATTTATAACTAAACTAATTTGACTCTAAAGCTTGTAATGTATCTTATCTAGTACAGTCTTCTTATTGCACTTAAAATCACTAGAACTAAAAAGGCCACACAAATATAAAACTCTTTCTGTTTAAGGAATAATTGGTGTTTAGGAAGCTGCTTTGTGCTGATGAACAGAAACCTTTTTTTTTTTTTTTTTTTTTTTTTTAGATTTAGGGGAATAG
>VXBL01010544.1:426780-482244 GCA_013400195.1 Aramus guarauna
TTTTTTTTTTTAAGAATTAGAGTACTACAGAAATCCATAACTATATAATTCAGGCTGTTGGGGCAATAAATAAACCAGAAGTATGAGAACACAACCACTTCCTTTCTGAAATGTAGTAAGCCATATTTCACAGAAGATAGGAACAATGTGCTTTCCTTTGGGTATTTGTTTGGAATAAGAGGTCAAACTCTTAAAAGGGGTCTCAGCCTAGCTTTCAAATTTGGATTGGTCTTTACTTTCATATCCTTGAATGCATTTACTCAACTAAGATGTAGAGCATCTTATTGAATTCCATTTTTACTCTCTTTTAGAGACACAGTTGATGACTGGCTGGTTGCCCCAGCTCCAGAGGCATGAATTTCTCCTCTGCTCCAGACCTAAAGCAAAGATCACCCCCAGCTAAACCACCACATAGCGAGGATTGGTTATTTGGGTAGAAAAAACATCATGTCCTACTATGTGAGCTCACTGGGACTCCTGCAATCAGGCTAGCCTTGGCTTATTGTGGCCTAATGTGGTTTAAAATAGGCAGGAAAGATTAAGATTAATCTCAGAGGGTTGTGATGATCTGGTGGTCAGGGTGCTTTACTGACACTTTGTACAGGGTGGAGCATAATAATGGGGGACAATTTATTTTGAGCTTGTACAACTTACACTGTGGATTGCAAAGGCCCAAGAGATGTGAACTGAGACTTGTACTCATAGTTTTCCCCTGGAAAATGAAAAGATGGAGGGATCTTCACAGACACGTGTTGAAGATTTTCAGTCATCATCAAGTAAAGTAAAAACCAATTGAAGAAAACCCTTTAGGCAGGCAGGCACTTTGCTGAGAAAGATGTGTTGGAAGTTGGTGAAGGCTTTAAATCAGGCACTTACAGGGACTGGCTGGCACTCATCTTTCCTTTCAGTCCCATCAAGAGACAATAGTGCTGAAGTCCAGTGCAGAGAAATGTCTTCGTGACTCTCAAAAGTGTGACAACCTATTCATGTTTTGGGCTTTTACAACTCAGTGGACATCCACCTCTACACACATAAGCAGATCTTTGATATGGCTTCTACCTTATTTCCCTTCACAGCAGATTAGTTTTACCTGCTATAGTCAGCTAGCTCCTGGTGAATCACATTATCGACTACTCAGTAACAAAATATCTTTGCAGTTCCATGCAGAATTGATTACTCCATGTGCTGGTTTATCTACTTTAGGATGGCTAGGATCATATATACCTTGGTGCCCTGTGGTACGTCAAGTCAGTAAAGGTCATGGGATGCTCATTCTTGAGATCATTGGTACTCTGTTGGACTCTCAGCTCTATCCAGACCTGCTATACAACGATTGTGCTGATCAAACAGATCATGTACTGCATACTGTCAGTGTACAACAGACAGCATCACACCATGACATAAATCTGAAACGCAATCATGTCTTTTGTTGTTAGTATCAATCATAGCTTTTCAGCCTTTTTTCATGAATGATTGGTTGTGAACTAACCGTTGGGTTTACTTTTTCATTTTATTTGGTATAAATATACCTAATGGCCACACCTACAGTTTCATGACTTGATGTGTGGTCTGCCAGTTTGGGAAATACTCACAAGTAGCCTTTCCCAAGTAATACAGAAGACAACTAAACCCAGTTATGTTTACCTCTTTGGGGAGTTTTTCTATGTTTGGTGAGAAGCTTAAAAAGGTTAATTAAAAGCCCTCAGAGTCTTTCCACTAGTCTTTCCATAAGTCTTTCTACTAACTTCAGCAAGCTTAGGACCAGGTCTTAAATATTGTATGCCATAGGGAGGGAAGCCTAAAGCGAATAGTGGAAAGGAGATAGAAGTGACATGAATGAGAAATAATGCTGATTACAGAAGAAAGAATGACCTAAAATATCAAAACTCCAGCAGACTTGTGTCTTGACACCTCCTACCCATGCTGCAAATAACAGCAAGACACATAAGTAATAGTCTTTTCTATCTAATCTTACCAGAATTGCTCAAGAAATATCTTTTTTTTGGGGGGGGATTAACTGTTCCTGAACTGTTTCTTCAGCGTATTAGTTGAGAAAGCCTTTTTACTTGTCATGTCTTTCTCACCTATGAGATTTTTCTTTGGAAAAAAACCCTAACCTTAACCTAGAAATGATAATTTTTCAGATCCTATTAGAAAACGCTACATTCTGCTTGTCCCTTCTATCTTGCTGTATTGAGGAAACAGCTAATGCTGCCACACTCATCTGGAAACTCAGTGCTCAGGGCTAACAGACTAAGCAAACTTGGAAGCAGTAGCTTCAGAGAAAACAGAACAAGGATATTGTTCTTACAAAAAACCCACCCAAAGCCTTTCAATTTGCATTCAGCAAATCATTGAAGGGGAACTTAAAAATGAGGGCTGTATTTGAAAGCATCTTCCTCTGGTGGAGACAGCAGCAGATAAATTTCTACAGCTGCAGAACCTGGCTGCAATCAGGAGAGATCCCAAGTGATCCAAGCATGAAGCTAGACGACGTTTTGCTAGCATGCTTGGAAGTCTGAGCAGATCATTGCATTTGTAAGGTATGTTTACAATTCCCAATTCCTCCTTTTCAAAGCCCATACCCACTTATATCTACAGGTGCTCACATAAACACCGTCTTCCTCAGAATTCATCCTCCTTTAAGGTACATATAGGTAAAATCCTTCTCTGAATTTGTCTTGGAGCTAATATGACACATCTGACTCAGGAGCTACTGAAATGATATATTCTATGTTATTCTGAAAATCAGATCATCAGAAAATGACTCCTTGGCTTTCTACATGCAAAGTATAGCATCTTGCGATGGGGTAATAAAAAAATTGAGGAAATGAGATATAACACTTTGTTACCAGAATCTCTCAGAAGATTTAAAGTTCAGTTTGGATAATGTGTCACGTCTTAGAATTTTTATTGCAGGTGCTGCGTTTTTTTTTCACCCACATTATAGTACAGCTTTCTATGGTGAAAGTCATATAACACAGTGCTTAATAAAGTTGCACGGCAAGTAATTTTATCCTTTGGTGGATAAAGGTAATATCCTTGAATATTCATGGATATTATCTATATCTCTATCTGTATCTCTGTCTCTCTATCTACCTACAGTAATTTTCCAAGAAAGATTACAGAAGCAAGGGTTATTATCATGCTTAGGAAAGAAATAGCTATATTTCTATTAGGAAAGAGAGAAGTATAAGAAGAATGAACAAGATCACAAATCCAGTTTTCCTGTTACCAGCTGCCTTCCTCATTGTGGGATCTCTGTGGATAAATGAGAGCAAGCCGGGGCTGTAATGAGCCTCCGGTTCTTTCTGGGAGGGTAGCAGGACAGGGTTGCACTGATCTCAGCCCCTACACCTGTATGATCTCACTGAGGAAGAGGTAATAAATGCTTGCTGCTACATCCGGGGACACCATCCGCACCAGGGTATCTTCAGGGGGATGGTTTACACACTGCTACATCCCCTTTGCCACCACAGGTTAGACCATTTCATTTAATGCCGGGAAACCACACAAACCCTTTGCTCAAATTTGTTGTGGGTTAAACCCTCATGTGATCTCACTAAGGCTTTTGAAGAATGTGCATGTAAAAATCAGATCATTACTCTGAGATACTGTCATTGCATGTTTGTGTTTGCAGTGCTGTAAACTTCTGCCATCACTTTCATTACAGACCCATATTTTCAGTGATGCATATCTTGTCAGAAAAAATTATTTTAAAGCTGAGATTTAGCAGTGCAGCCCTCATCCTGTGAGGCTTATAAAGAAAAAAAAAATCTCAAACCCTAATTTAAAATAAAAATATTGATTTTAGCTGATTCATGACTCAGCGGATAAATATGAGCTTTTATCCTGCTTTGGGAACCCTGGGAACACATGGCTTGGATATCCCTGCTGCTAAGGGAGGTGGGCTGACTCCAGAATTACACCTTCAGTTTATTAGACCAAGCAAGTTGTTTGCTGATAATGCACCCGAGTTTGCTTTAACATTGCTTTATCATCTCCTCCAGTTGCAATAGCCCATCGAGTCCTCTTAAGGCAATTTTTACTTGCCCCTAAGACGGGCAAATTCTTAATGAGATTTCCTTCTGGAAATCCTGCCAGGGACCACATGGAATGAATGAGCAGAAATTTCCCAGCCTTTTGGAATCAAAGATTCAGATTTTCTGCCCTTTCAATCACCTTGCCATCTCTGAGTAATGTATAGGGAAATAATTCACGCAGATGTGAATAGAGATTGGTACCATACTCCCCAACTGATTTATATTAGATGAACTAAGGAGGCAGGCTGAATGCCTCTAATGTGGCAGCAGACTACAAGCTGTGACATCTAGGATGGCTTCAGGCATGCTCTTTGCTCTTGGACTGCCCCACCATGACAGTGTGGGCATGGGAGTTGCACCTGGAGCATTGACAAGGTGCCCTTAGCCGTGGCAAGACCTCCCCAGGCCAAAGGCAACTGTTCAGCCGGCACCTGGAATCCCTCCTGCGTGGTCCTGAGCGAAGCTCTCAGAAAGCAGAGGATGTTTTCTAAAATATATCCAATATTATGAACAAGCCAGGGATGGAGGGTGGAGGAAAATGATCTGAAATATCACCCTTGCAAGAAAGACATGCATGAGAAGGCTTCCCTGCAGCTTTTTCTGTGAGTATCTGTAGGCAAAGAGAAATGATGTAAATCAAGAGAAATAATATCATTCTTTGTTCATATTCCAATACAGCGGTTTGCATACATGACACACACACATACACACTTTTCCTCTCATAGTTTTTAAATTATTAAACAGAATTTAAACCAGCAGCTTAATTCCCTGTCTGCTAAGCAGACAGGTATTACTAAACATGATCTTCCGGCTGGACATGTGGATTAAGAGGACTAAAATGTACGTTGTGTATAAAAAACAGGCCTTCCCACAGTGCACGTTGTATCCTGCTCCCAGGATAAGTCCTCTTCTCTTTTGGCAGCCCAAAAGTCTGCTTTGGCAGGCAGCTGTTGACCTCCACTGAGCAAGGAGGACATGTTCAGGTCATGAACAGAAGAAAAGGGCATGTCTGGAACAATAATATTTCAAGGATTTTTGAGTGTTATAATGGTCTCCTTGAAACCACAAATGAGGCCTTTAGCTGGTCTTGACAGTAGGTCCTTCAGTGCCAGGAGGACAGGCTTACTCATACACCCTAAAGCATACATTCCTCTTTCACCTCTTTCAGCTCCAGTACCAATTCTGGCCAAAGCTGCCTCAAAATCCAAACAGCATGCGTCCACATGGGCCTCTTTTATGGAGCACTTGAGCTCTCTTGGCTGACTCCTTCCGAGGTGTTTCCAGATATCACCGTGCATTGATCACCACTGCCAAGTTCTGCCAGAGCATGAGCATGACCAGCAAGGTGGCTCTTACTCCAGGCCCTTCAGACAAATAATACCCCGCTGAAAAAGCCCAGGCAAGATGCAGTGCAGACATCCTTTTGTCTAGGAAACTTAGCATGTCGTTTGTTAGCTAGGTATGAAATGCTGTTTCAGAAGATCTTTTATCTGAAACAGGTCACTGACACTTGAATCTGTGCCCTGCCAATGCATCTTACAAGTTTTCCTGAGGAGCAGACATGCAGTTTATACTAATTGGATTGGATTTTTTAATTCTTTGCGTGTGTTCTCCAATATAACTCATTGTAATGCTCTTTCCTTCCCTTAAGATAACACTGAAGAAAAGACATTTTAGGTCTATGGAGAAAAAAAATAAGGAAAGTATCAGAGTTTCAAGTTTTGGTTGCTTCCTTTCACTAACTTGCAAGAAAAGATAGAAGAAAATAAATTCAAAATCCACTGTGACCTCACAGAGCTGGTATCAAAAAGGGGGAGAAGCCTATGTATAGACGTGAGAAATTATGATAGCTGGAAATCCAAAACGGCAACACTGCTTGCAAATGAGGAAATATCGCAGAGGATATGTATTAAGACAACCTCAATTTCTCTGCATTTAGAGCCATTTCTGAAGACATTGTTTCAGCTTAAAGAAAATGTACCTAGAAGAGAAAAAAAGCTTCAGCATTGTCTAGCTGTAGGGCTGCAGGGACATAGTCTGTGTCTCCAGTCGTGGAGATCCTCCTCCTGGCTGCGGCGCTTCCTTACCTCCCGGTGTCTGGAGGTAGAGGATGAACAACTCCTTGAAGCTAATTGAATTATACTGATTCAAAATGAAAAGAGAACAAGTATTTCCTTAGCAGTAATTAGAATTTTTTTTCTTTTACATAAGAGAAAACATCAGCATTTTGTCAGGAAAGTAAAAACACATTTGGAGCTTTCTATCCAAATCCTGAGGGGGTTCAGCTTTCTCACAAGCGATGACAGTGGGGTTTTTTTTTGTGATAATGTAATCCATCTAAAACTTGTGATGAAGAGTGGAAGATCCTCAACACTGAAAAGAAATCAGTCAGCAACTCCTTTAATTTTTTTTTCTTTATAGCTACCAGGTCAACAAGATACTCATGAATGCAGAGGAAATTCTTACATGAATACTGCTAAAACATTATCATTTCAAGAGCTTGCCAAGAAAATGCAGGTGTTCCTTGAGCTCCGAGTAATAACAACGCAGGGCTCCTGGGTCTGGATGACAGGTATTCATGACAAAAGGAAGCAATCTTTCTGTGTGGGAGATAATTGCAGGTGATGTTTATTACGCCTAGGGTTGATAAAAATCAAACAGTGATTAAGGACATAGACAAAACTTCATAACTTTCTTCTTTTCTGCCTTATAATTAGATTTTGTAGCTAGACTCTCAACTATCAGGTGAAATTTAATATAAGAAAAGTCAAAGATGTTCCAGAATATTATGATATAAAGGATATAACAGATCACTTCAGGGTCTCTGTCCTTACTTGCTCCCTTCACAAATCTTAAATCTTGTGTGGTTGCTTTTTTGTTTTCTCATGGCTGCTCTGAACCTTTATCAGAGGAATGTTTTAAAAAGACAAATGGATTAGCTAGTAGACATGGAAATAATCTATATGAATGTGGATTAAATCCACTTCCCTTGTAGGAAGGAACTTGCTTGAGGCTGCTCAAGACAAGTCCTTCGTAAAAATAAACTGAAACTGTCCCCGTTTGTTTACAGCTAATAATTGCACAGTATTACTGTGAACTGTGTAGTTTTCCAAATCGTTCCATCAATGCCTTGCTGATATTGGACACTGGTTTGGCTCTGTCTCTCTGCATGAGTCTTACAGAAGTTTTCTTTCATTTTCAGTAACCCACATGGACTATGCTGACTGATAACAACACAAGAGAAAGGAGCCAAAACTTGCTATTTCATTGTTTGGGTTTATTTTAAATATTTACAGCATTAAAATTACTTAAAGGAGATGACAAGGCAGAGTTATAGTTGACTAAGAGGCTACGACTTTTTTAGAGGAGTTTTATCCACGTGCTCTACAGTAGTGGAGAGATGAAGAATGTTGTCAAAGTACTGAACACGGGCTGCGGTAGCAGCTATATATCTTGGAAAAATATTAAACTCTGTATCAAAACCAAACCTCAGCACTCTTCTGGTTAAGCTGCTTAATGAAAGGAAGACTATTCCTGGTGGATTTTTCCCATGGTTGCAGGAGAAGAGTGGCAGTATGATGTTTTGGCTGTGCGTACTCTTGTTACACAGCTGGTTCCTTTTCAACGTGAGACGCACACTTGTCAAAAGGTCTAGGTAGATGAGTACGATGCCGTGTGCTCTCGTGGGAGTTTCCAAAATGGTTATTGCTTTGAAATCAGTCTTTTACTGAGCTCTCTCTTGGAAATGTAACTTCTGGTATTTTCTTGTCTGTTCATGTTAACCTAAGGAAAAGTCAACCAGTTTTTGTATTTGTATTAATGCCTTGCTCTCATTTGTCCCTTCTGTAAGCCTACTTCCCTTCAAGACTAGCCAGAAAACAAAATCTTATTAAATATATGAATGCTTTGCCACTGATGTCACCAAGAGACAATTCAAACCATCCTTTTTTTTTCACAGCTGAGACTTAACCTACAAAGGTAATATGGATCGTTCAGTCATCCTCAGTCTTTGGGTCACGAAGAGAACTGGATAAGAAAAAAAAAAAGAAAAAAGAAAATTTAAAACCCTTCATCAAGTGATTCATTATTTCCTGAGGAACAGAGCAGTCCTTCCAAAAAGCGCTAATACATTAAAAGCTTCCTTTATCATTATGCAGTTTTGAAGAGGTGATCTTTTAAACAGTCTGAGATATTATTAATCAATCAGTAGCAGTATCTTTTATTGACTATGCACATAAATGATATCTTATAAGCTAAATGAAATTAAGCAAGCTGAAATTAAAGGAAAGAGTGTGAAACGGTTACCTTATTTCTTAGCAGACACTAATCTCCAGGCAACTAATGCTTGATCCATAGCTTTCTGATCCATGCATCCACGCACATTGCAGTATATGTTTGCCCAAAAGAAATGCCAAAGGATTTTGCTTAATTCTTCAGCAATATTCCTGTTCAACTTGGTATGTTATCAGCACATTTATTGCCTTGCAGTTTCATTTTGCTTAAATTAATTTACAGTCCTACAGAGCATTCTGATTTCTTGACTCCGGTGTCTCTGTGAGCTCTTGTAGGTCATATACATCTCCTGCCGCTCCAGGCAGGCTGCAGCACCTGCATATATCAGCTATTGGAATTCAGTCACTCACCAAGTAGTTTTGTGTTTGTGTTTTTTCCAGAACATGCTCTGCTCTAGGCCCGAGGAGAGCCATCACACACGATTTGCAATAAAATGGATGTCGTGTTTGCTCGCAGCTGCAGAAAGCAACCGGTGGAACTACAAATGGGATATCTCAGAGATAAAGTCCTGCTCGGTGTCAATAAAAGATCGCAGAATCGGCTCTTCCAGTTTATCACGATCTTAAAACTTTGATACAAGAAGGCAAGAATTCTTCCAAACAGGAGCCGGTGGTCCATTTCTCTTGATTACAAAGAAAATGCCAGTACAGCGACATTTCTGGTAATTTCACATGACACGGTCTGTGTAAGAACCTGCTGGTTCTGTTTGATGGTCAAATTATTGTTTTGAATGAACACAGAAACCAAATATGTTTAGTATTCACCTCCTTTTTGTCCTCCATTTTGCTTGTAAAATGTTGAATTAGACTTACAGGTTCTAACTAAAAACCTTTAAGCTAATAACATTTTAAACGAAAAGGCTGAACTGATAGCAAGGGCATGCCGTATGGCATTAATAGTGCTGCCCAAACCACGGGCCTGGAAATAACATATCTATTTTAAAAAGGCAGCCTGGGCTTATCAAAGGGATTGCATAATTCCTTCATTACCATGGTAAGCCAGTTAAAGCAATAATTAAAATTAGAATTTCAAAGTTGTTAAAGTTAGGGGACCTGTAGAAAAGCTTCCAGTGAAAAGAAGCCTCATGAAAGTCTTATCAATGTATCGAAAATCCAATGGAATCACAAACCCAGAAGAGCTGTTACAGGGAAATAAATTAAACCTTTAATAATCTACTTTGCAATTAATCTTTTAATCTCTTGAAGATCTATGAATTGAATGTTACCTTCCCTGAGCTGGAAAGGCATTAATAAGTTTTCCAGTATATTTAAAATAGTTAAGCAATGAGGTGGAGAATTTGCAGGTGATGCACAATTAGTGGACCTCTGAAGTGCACAATTCCAGCACAGTAAGGGAGGCAAAGCAAGCTGTGTAAAAAATACATATGATCATGTAAATTAAAGATATTTTTGAACCCAAACTCTTCTGCCCAGCCTGAGGCAAAGATCCAAATATCCTCCATTAGTAAAGCAGATGTATTCGGTTAGATCATCCCCATACGTACAATAACCTCCTCCCCTGCAGAACTTATTAGGAAGAGCAGAAATGATACTCTGCCTAATAGAAAAACAAGATGCAAACCCAATTTATTTTAATTACAAGATAACACTTTTAAAAATGGACATTTCATGCAAAGAAGTGAATAGATACGAATATCCATGTAAAATTGCCATACCAGAAGCAATTATAAAAAATAAAATACCTAGCTAATTGCTAAATGGAAGTTTATGAGTGTGTGTGCTCATGCATGACTTTTTATACAGAAACAGGCACTGCCATCTATGTATCTTTTTAAAAGCCTTCTGTTGCAAGCCTCTATTTTTGTCTTTGCTGAGTGAGAAGGAGCCAGCCCAGTTTAAAACAAGAGGAAATTGAAATACTTCACATCTAAAAAGAGCAAGTGCGACAAAAGTGATTTCTGCTCTGACATTTTGAAGAACTACAGGGTAAAGAGAGGAAATTCTGCCTAGAAGAGTGTGGCTGTGAGAGATATCACTTGGTTATCAGATCATGATATCAGTATAAAATGTAGTATCTACCAAATTCAGTCCTGCCTTTCCATCCACAAAAGTTGGAAATGAATTTGTTTTACCTGTCTTCAAACACCTGAGAATATTGTGAGTCTTTTAATTAGTGACTGTCCTTCTTCTTCCTCTAGTATATATTCCCTGCATTGCAAATATCCAATGCTTTTCCCATGACAGTTTAAATCCCAGAGTGACTGTCACATCTTAGGTGGCATTGTGAGCAGTGCCTTAGAGGTCACTCCTAATTATTTTTTATTTTATTTATTATTATATCCTAATATAATATATATTAGATATTATTATTATATATTATATTATTATATCCTAATATAATATAATATATCCTTAATATAGATATTTTTATTGAAATTTTTATTTTATTTATTATTATATCCTAATTAATTTCCCTGAATCAGTGCCTTTCCAGTTGCATTGCCTTCTCATTTGGACATGGGTCTCTACCTTTTTTCAGGCACTTTTGAAGTCACCTGCACAAGCTCAAACTTCTCAAAGCTTTCCTCCCCTATATGTGTAGATATAGCTAAGATGAAGTGTCTTTGGTTTTGTTGGAGACCTCTAGCACTCCTACTGCAAATTAACCACACAGCAAGATGAGCATGACTCCCTGAAGTTGATGAACAAAGACGAAGAAAGACATGGCTTGTGACTGAAACAGTAATGATGACAAAGCCATCTCTGTTGGCTGTAAACCCATGCTGGACCTCCAGCAGGGATGAGTCTGAAATTCAGCCCTACCTGAGCTCAGGTTGCTACATCAATTCAGAAGGCAGCTCCACTTTTCTGAGGGACTGCACCACATCCTTTTGGGAAGCCTGGAAAAGGAAAGGACATGGCCATGGGTTGTGACAGTTCAGCTCTTGTCAAGGCAGTCTCAATACCTGATAGAATCCTTGTTACTTCTCCCCGTGGGAGAGGCACTCATGGGTACTCATGGAGCCCCTTTTAAACATCAATTTGCTCTCATCCTTTTGGCAACATCGTCAGGAAAACAGAAGAGTAACTCAGAGCAATAATAACAGTTTTTTAAACTCAGGTGACATTTGATTGACATGTTTTCATGTGAATAACATCAGAATAACTATGCGGCTTGCAAATAATGATGGCATAATCTAAGTAGACTTTCCAATGCATAAATTCCTTTTTCCCAATTTTCCAAAAGCAATTCTCATTCAGTTGGTGCATGTAGCATACTAGATAATGTTTCAACAATTGCTGGAGGCTGGAAATCAGCCTTTCTAGAAATACCTTCCAGAGTTTGAGTCAGAAAGCATGTTGGGGTGTGCTGAATAATTCTAACCTCCACAGATGTGCATGCAAGAAGATGAATGGTGAAAGATCTAATGGAAAAAATGTATTTTCCCCTCTCTGAAAGTAATGAAAATATTCTAAAGGTTCCCGTATTATGGATATATTAATTCTATTTTAAATGGGTGGGGGCGCTTGTTTTGTTTTAGTTTTTCAACTTCTCTCAGAGAAAATTATCTTAATTTTCAGGTAAGTTATTACTTTATTCATTTGCATAGAAGAAAGAGGTGAGGAGTAAAAACAGGTCAAGAGTGAAAAAACTTCAGAAAACAAAACTCAAATTCTCTTACCTCTTTTCAAGTATTTAGCTTTCCCCCACCGTTATTGCCAATAAATATAACTTTTGTGAGAAATGGAAAGTGCAGGTAAAATTTATCAACCAAGCTTTTCTTCGAGCCCTCCTTGTTGTCTTTGGAGGTAAACCAAATAAAGCAGGTACATCTCTGCACTCTCTCATTTAAATGAGTACTATTATAATATAGCTCAATATGACGATGAAGTGTGACTCAAAAGCTGCATCATTAATGATACTGGTATAGAAGGATTCCAAAATATAAATTGTGAACCAAACCTCATGCTGGAATATGTCATTTAATATCTTGCATTTGCAGGAATAACACAGAGACACCAAGTTACTCTCCTACTCGCACCAAGTGACTAAGCTTGCTCATCCACTAATTGGTCCCCAGGAAGAAAGCTCTCACCTGGTTCAGCAGCAGCCCAGGGAAAGGGAGAGCTCTGCCTTCCACCTACTCACACATCCACCCACGAAAGTCCCTGACTTGAAAGTTCACATGGCTTGCTGCTGCTGCTGGCTTGATTTGATTTCCTCAGCTGCCCTCAAAGCCCTTAAAAACCCATCCGGCAGGCATAAGTGCCAGAAGCATCAGCCATGTGCCTTAGGACCTGATGTTTCTTTAATTCCATGCAGTAAACTAACAGGAACAACCCGAGCATCAATAATTCACCAGGAGTGCTCTGGTGAGTGGTGCTGCTCTAGCTGTCGTGGCACTTGCAGCACAAGGGCTGCACAAAGAGACAGTGGAAGGTTTCTCCCCCCAGTTCCCCAAAGCAGTGGCCCATGAGAAACTGGCCAGTAATGCCCAGTTAGTCCCAGTGTACCATACAGTATTCGCTGTGTGCAACACACAGCACATGCTGGAGAGCAAGGAACCAGGCAAGAAGCTACTGCCTGGTGCTAATTATTTGGGGCTAGGAAGAGTGGGGCTGAAGTAAAGCAGATTTTATTGACTGAGGGTAACAGCTACCTCTGCACCGTGACACCCTGCCAGCCAGCGCCCGAGGGGGACAGAGCTGCCTCTTCTCTCTCCACCAGGCAACCTTGCCAAGGTTTTGCGTGGTGTTGGGCTGAAGACAGTCCAAAGTCAACTCACACAAGTGCTTAAAGAGCACACAAAGTGTCTTCTCTTCTTCAGCCTCTGTCCTGGCACGGCAACCAAAGGCTTGGATCACTTGCCACGCAGTGAATCAAAAGTTACAATTTTGCAGACGCAGAGGAGAAAGTGTTCTTCACTGCTTTTGACGTTGTTAATGGAGCAATGAACCAGCAGTGCCAGCTGCCCCGTTAAGTCTGTCTACCATCCTGACAAAGTACGCAGACATTACACAAGTCATTACTCATGGTATCTGTACTATACGTATATGGTGAAATTCTGACAGCTGAAGTCAGTGAGACTTTACTGTCGATCTGGCAGAATGATGATTTCACGACCCATTATCTTACTCACATAAAAGAGGATAACACTTTGTTTTTTCCAGCGTGACACTTGACCTTCAAATAATCAGACTAAAGATACTGCTGTTAGTAAAGTTTAGTTTAATTGACAATAAAGTGAAATAACCCGGTTCTACAGTTCATTAATATATTGCAAACACTCCAAACAGCCGTGAAGCAAAAAGTCAAGACTGATGGAGGCAAGAGGAAAGACCCATGGGCTGGCTGCAGGCACACTGGCTTCCCAGGGGACATTGGCTGTCTTTGAATGGGCTAAGATACAGATAAAGGAGAAACAATCTCTTCCATGTGTCAATACTCCTGTTATTAAGGTCCTGTAAAGTTTGTACATTGTTGATCAAAGGAGGAAGGTGAGACAATAGGAGAAGGAAAAGGCAGGGAAGGCAGGAAGCTGAGATCTGAAAATTGGACAGAAAAAACGGAGAGCTGCAACCTTCAGTACAAAGGAAATGCATCAGACCTGAAATGAATTTTCAGGTTAGATTTTCAAGTGGTCTTCTTGGTGATATAAAGCCTTAAACATTAGTTTCCTATGAAATTAGTGTCATAGATGGTTTAGTTAGGTCATCAAAATAGCCTCCTATCCAGGATATATAGGACATAACTTTGAAAATTTCATTTATCCCAAGCAGCTATTTCATAGTCTCAAGTGGGACAACAGGTAGAGAAAGCTTTTTCCCTTCATGAACACCCCAGCAAAGACAAACCTTCCATCCATGTGTTGTAGATCTTTTGAAATTGAAAGATCAGCCCAAAATATGGAAGATTTAATCAGCTCCATGCCTTTGTCCATTGCCAAATATTGACAAAAATATAATAAAAATTACTACATGAGGAATGATACATTGTCTTATCTAGAGGAGTTCCATGTTGTTGTAATATCGTTCCTGTTTGGTACAATACTAGTACAAATCACATCTCTGTCAGGGTAAGCTGGTATGCATGTGGTATGTAGGCCACAGATCCATTAGCTACAGGCCATTGTCAAAGAATAGCAAGAGATTTGTGTAATCCATCTAGAACTGGTCATTTATGGATAAAATTAATAATTTGATTAAAATAAGGCTTTTAAGCTCTCTCAGGGATCAGGGCCTTATTGTGTATAAAAACCTTGCCTTTGTCCCAATAAGTTTATTGAACAAAGCAGAGATGGGAGAAGTTTGGTGACCTGATGTCTCCATGGTCCCAGAGGAGCCAGGTCTCTTGGTTACCAGCCCATTGCTCTACCTGCTGGGCCATGCTTCTTCTCAGAGTCACCTCTGCATTTCATCTGTATAAAATACAGGAGATATTCTGGGGGGGGAGGGGGGTGGTGGTGTTTGTGCTTAATAATGGAGCAAATGCCAACGGGGTACTGATCTTCTAAACCCTGACCTAGTACTGTCAGAGTTCACTGGTGATAATTGATATTTATTGGCAGTGCTTAATGCTAATTCACAATGTAGCCTGTCATTGAAATATTACAAACCAAACTTGCAGTCCCTGCCATTAGGAGCTCACAGGCAACGCATTCATTTCCTCTAAAGTGATAAAATATGCACAGCATATTCTTTCCTCCTGGTTTGTATAAAATGAAGCTATTTGATGGATCCATCATGCTCTCTTAGGTATGCATGATAAATAAATCCAGAAGCATTCAGTAAATATCCTCAGCTGCAGAGATTACCAACAGGGGAATGAATTATGTAAATTACTTGGACCTTTAGAGTTAGACATACATACCAAGACTCAAATCATTCATCAAGAGAAAACTTCAGCTTTCTCCTGAAATCTAGAAAGCTTTTTCACTTTACTGTAGATTTAAGCCCTTTTTAGCTGCTACATTTTTCCTGTAAACACAGGGAGTTTAGCCTTACTGATAACAATGTTTTCTTTACCCGAGACACTTGTACAGCACAGAACAGCTTGATAGGAAAAGGCGAAGCAATCAGTAAACTGCGAAGCATTGGACTAGGAATGCTTCAGTCATTTAGGCCAATAATCACTGAAGTACATGACAAACTTGCTACGTATTTAGCTTTCCCCCACCGTTATGAACAGGAGTAGCACTGTACCAAACTCTGGGAAAAGGGCGAGGTGGAGGGAGGGGAGATTTCAGATCATGGAAGAAGGAGCTCAGACACCACACAGACTGTGGGTCTGCTCCAGACAGTCCTGCAGCTATCCACGCCTGACGCTTTTCCACTCCCTGGTGAAGGGATTCAGCAGAGCCAGTCCATAGTCCTGCCAGCCTCTCCTGCCCTTCAAGATATGTCCACCATTGCCCTTTGTTCCCTGTTTCCCCCACATCAGCTCCACATTGGCTCCCTCCGGAGAGGTCCTCTGCAGTGTCCATCCCATGCCACCCCCAAATACGACCTTTAAGATTCCATCACTGCTTCACTGAACCATCTCCTTCTGCCTCCCATTATTTCACATTTATCCCTCACTTTGGGAGAATCCTCCTTTCCTGACTGTCATCCCTAACCCTTTACCTCCAGATGCAAATTTCCTCCCTCCCTGTCCATCTGGGCTTGACATTGATGCCAGACCTCTGTCACACCAGGGAATTACGCACGAGCAGAGCTTTTGTATCCAGGAGACACCACAGCTCACTGCGGGGAAAAGAGCACATTGCTTCAGGAAACCATCCTGATAAACCCATAGCTTCCTGTGCTGCAGGGCAAGATAAATGACACCCAGTGCCTGTGCTGCTGGGCTTGGAATGACTTGTGCAGCTGGGGACGTTGCAGGATTGACTTGAGCCAAGGAGGAGGCTGAGCGTGGGAAGGAGAAGTCAGGTATAACCTTGACACCAAGCGTGCGTACGATTCCCCTCTACCACTGTCACATAGCACCCACCTCCTGTATGCCACTGGGTTTTCCCGTCCTTTTTCCCTGTCCTTCCTAGTCTCCCAGCAAGTCTTGCCATGTCTTTAGAAACTTCCCAGTGCCTCCCAACTCACACGGCCTCTTCCTGGGGGCCTGCAGCTGTCTTTGCTTGCTGAGCTTTAAGCTGGCGTCGTGCTAGGTCCTGTCACACGGACACCCTGCTCAGGCCATTGATGCTAGGACACCTTTCTCAGCCAGGGCAGTTGCTTCCTACCCAAGAAGGAAACCTGCTGAGGCTCTGGTGCCATGCAGCAGCAAGATCTGCATTTTCTCTCTCATCTCCTTAACCTACCTCTCCTAAGAGCATAACGAGCCCTCTTACTTAGAGAAGGGGTCACCTTTAGGCTTTTCTCATGGGGGCTTTGAATCACTGCCACTCAGGAAAAGACCAGACACTGAAGTCCTGCTCCTCTTCCACCCAGCACGAGGACGTGTACTTGTGTTCTGGAGACAGGGAGCTCACAGGGCTCACGGACAGACCTGGGCTCTGCACCCTGAGCTGCTCCTCCTCTCGTGCGTGGAGGACCCACATACCCAGCTACACTGTCCCAGAGAGCCCCAGCTGTCTTTGAAGACAAAAGCTGTCTCAATTAGCCCTTCAAAGCCAGGTTTAAGAAAACAAAACAAGAGTGGAAGAGAAGGGGTCTTCCCACAACATGCAAAGCTCCGACATCGTGCGGGGTGACGGCTCTGCCACTGAGCAGATGAGCCCAAGTGTCTGAAATGAATAGCTACTGTAGATCGAGCATGCCCGGCTCTGGCAAGGACTGTGAGCACAGAGGGAAAAATCTACCTAAGCATCTAGCTCTCGCACACGTGCAGAGGCACTTACTAAGCCACAATAACTGCGCTGCAGGGTATCTTTTCCCTTCTTATTGTGCACGGATTAAGGCTTGGCTGCCTTGATGAGAAAGCTGTCCCAATTGCTTGCAACCGCTCAGCATTCCCGGTTAAAACTGTTTTAAAGAGACAGGAAAGGCAATCAGAAAACGGTTCCCACTCCGTCCTTTAAAACAAACTTAATTTTGACACCTAGTTATGCGCAATACAGACTCATTCCTGTTTCCTTTGCCATGCCGCTGCTTGGTTTTGATCTCACAGGATGCTCGACCTCACAGGGAGGGAGGTTTTGATTAGGAAGACGCAAAGGCTGTTGAAAGGGAGAAAGCCTGAGTGAACAGCGAGCCTGTCAGCACGTTGCTGTCTCTGCCACTCACCTGCTCTATGACCTTGGGCACGTTACAGTGCCATTTGGGGCTTTGGTTTCCCTGCTTTTAAAGGAGGAGGGGAGGCAAGCATTTTCCTCCTACACATCATGCTTGGAGAAACAGGACTGCAAAGTGCTAAACTACAGCAGTAAAACCATTCCGGCAGCCTAATGACAGCTCCGGAGAAGTAGCAGAATACATCCGTATTTCCCCATCTTTTTGAGCACAGCTAATGAAGAGAAAAGAAAACCCCTGCCCTGGGTGAGAGCAAGCAGCAACTGTGAAAGCGATGCACCGAAATGTAGGAAACACGCTGGAGTGCAGGAATTCAGTTACACGGCTGTTTGCAAATTAATGGCTAAATCAATTAAATGAAAGCATGGGATTTCTCTTGAGGAAAGTCTAGTCACAATCGCAAGGAGAAGGGGAGGGGTTGTGGAGTGGGGATGACATAATCACGTTTGCGAATCACCAGCAGTGTGCCTGCTTTAATCCATTAATGGGGTTTTTATCTGTGATCATAAAAAGCAGGTTACATTCAGCCTGGAAGGGAGTGAGGGTTGGAGGAGAGGGGAGGGGAGAGAAAGAGCAAGAGAGAGAGAGAGAGACAGAAAGCAAGAGAGAAAGAGAGCACAATCCACTCGGTGAATTGCTTGCAAGCTTTGGGCTGATAATTAGGGATCTCAGGAGAGCAGTTTCTCAGAATAACCTGCTCTCCTTCGAATGGACCGAATGGAGACAGTGGTTCAGTCCTGCTGATATTTTTTAAGCCCTCCTTGCAGTTTGATGGGCATTCCCTGTGCTTTTGTGCACGTCTCGGAAAGCGTTGACGTGGAAAGGAGCAGCGAGGAGGGGGAGGTTGGAGAAAAAAACTGCAGCTCTTCTAAAAATACGGAGGGCATGCAAGAGTGCGAGCAGGCTGGGGAGGAGGGTGAGGTGAGCGCGCCTCGCACCATGTTCCCCGGGTGCCGGCGCGGCGCAGTTTTGGAGATGTCCCTCCTGTGACTGGACGCACCATGAGCATCTGGGAGGTGATCCTGGCTTTCGTGGTGGTGGTGCTGATGCTCGTGGCCCTGCTGGCCAACGTGCTGGTGCTGATGTGCTTCCTGTACAGCGCTGACATCCGCAAGCAGGTCCCGGGATTGTTCATCCTCAACCTCACCTTCTGCAACCTGTTGATGACTGTTTCGAACATGCCCCTGACCTTGGCTGGGATCATTTTCAAGAGCCAACCAGGAGGAGACCAGATTTGCCACATTGTGGGCTTCCTGGAGACTTTTCTCACCACGAACTCCATGTTGAGCATGGCAGCTTTGAGCATTGACAGGTGGATTGCTGTGGTCTTCCCTCTAAGTTATCACTCCAAAATGAGGTACAGAGATGCTGCTCTCATACTGAGCTACACGTGGTTACACTCGGTGTCGTTCCCGATAGTGGCAGCTTCTCTCTCCTGGGTGGGTTTCCATCACCTCTATGCCTCCTGCACCCTGTACAACAAGAGACCAGAGGATAGGACACAGTTTGTGATTTTCACTGGGGTCTTTCACACCCTCAGCTTCCTCCTCTCCCTTATAGTCCTGTGTTTCACGTATCTAAAAGTGCTGAAGGTGGCACGGTTTCACTGTAAGCGGATTGACGTGATCACTATGCAGACCCTGGTGCTGCTTGTGGACATCCATCCCAGGTAAGGTGCTTGTGTGTTCAGCAAGCGAGACTATTCACTGCAGAGGAAGCGAGCCTGGGGTTCATCGTTATGTTAAATACAGTTTGATCTGTGTCACAGCAGGGCATGGGGAGGGGGAGAAAACAAGCATCCTTCTTGCCAGTTTCTATTCTGCATGTTTCTTGGTACTTGTGTTTCTTTTTCTGCTTGTAGAAGCAACTCTTTTTTGTTATGCTTAAGGGCTTGTTTCGGGAGGGAGAGCAAAGAAACAGGCAGTTTTGGCTGAGCATGCACTGCCCTTCGAGATAGTGAGCAGATCACTGCCCTTTGTCTCTGAAGGTGGATTTAGTGGTCGATAGATTTGCATTTTTTTGGCATGGTCAGCCCAAAACATTGCTGGATCCCTGAGGAGGAGCAGGCTGAGGCTGCACATGTCCCTGTGGTCGGAGTTCAGAAGGGAAGCCGAGCGCTGCGTGCGGCTCCTGCGCCCGGCTGTTTCCCTATTGCGCTGCTCTCTGTAAATTTATCTTTCCCGAAGGCAGAATTGTAAGGGAAAAACATCTGCAAAAGGCATATGCTTGAATGCCTGTGCTTCAGTCCAAGTGAGAGAGACTTCAGTAGCAATGTTGATATGACAAGCAAGGGATGTATAAAGTTCATGTCAGATGAAAGTCTTTAAGCAAGCCCCTTTTGCCTAAACACAGGAGGAGAAAAGTCTTCAAGGGCTGGAAGGATAATGGGCTGGAAGGCAAGCAGGAAACGGGTATAATGTGTGCCGGGATTCTGTGCAACAGAGTACACAAACTATAAATCCTGTGTGAACAGGCTCTGTCTGGATCTGGAAGGGATGCGGATTTAGCTGGAGGAGGGAGGGTGGGAGAGACAGTTTTTCCCTGGGTCAGTAAGGGGACCGTAGTGGTGAAGCTGAAGGAGAGAAAGCCTTGCTGGATGGGAGCCCAGGGGTGGTGCTGGGCAGGCAGCGATCCTGGCGAGGAGCTGGGGAAGGTGCCCAGTGCACAGGGGAGGAGGAACTCGGTGTGTGCTGTGAGTACGCGATGGCTCTGCCCATGAGAAGCAGAGAGGAGAAAATGGAAAGGACCAAAACAGGCATGTCTGGAAGGACGTGGGACCGGGCTGGTGAGAAGGGAGCCGCAGGACAAGCCAGAGTGATCCGCTCTGAGAAACGGGGATTTGAGGAGTGAACCTGCACAGCTGAGCCAGGATGGAGCAGGACAGGGTGGCTGATGGATCAGCCTGTCCTGGCTGAGGGCTGACAGGCTCTGATGAGCTGGGGCAGATCGGGCTAAGACCCAGGTAGGACTGGGACGGGGTGGCAGAGTCAATGAGTGAGCTCTGGGAAGGGAAAACCGGGGGCACTGGTCGCAGTCTGCAAAGAAATCAGCCCCGTTTGCTCAGAGGAACTAGAGTGTCTTATGGTTTAGCGTGGCTGGAGCGGGTGATTGGAGAGGAAACGGTCTCATGTATTTGCCTGGAAAAAAGGGAGAAAATGGTTTGGCTAGGTAGGGTGACAGAGCGGCTGTGAGGGATGTGCGTGCTGCTTGGGAGAGAGTCAGAGACGGGATCTTAAGGTTCAGACTGTCTTTGTCACAGCCTGAAGGGACGGGAAGTGTCTTTCAGAAAAATGCTGATAGCTGGCAGCGCAGGGAGGCATCTGGTACGGGGGAAGAAGTCTGCCTGGAGGAGAGGAAAGCCGAGAGCAGCCGAAGAGGGCAGTCCCACGCCAGACATCCCACCTGACCCCCCCTCGCAGTCCTTTGCTCTGCAAGCTGGAGGCGAACACCAGCTCCCTCCCTTTACAGCCAGCCAGGAGCAGAGCTGCAGGACCGAAAGCTGTGGCTGTCCTCAAAAAAAGGTCATATTTTGGGGATTCCTAAGCCTAAGGCAACTCAGTCTGAAAGGATCAGGGCAGGACAGCACACTCTTAGAGGAACAGAAACCTTTGCTCAAAATTCTCCAGTTAAGCTGTTTAATCTGTCTCTTGACAAAGAATGCAGAGCAGAACTTCAGGCAAGTCCTGTTCCTGAGAAACACATGTATAAATCTTCCCTTATCCCCCAAGTCACAGAGAGGAAAAAACACCCTTCTGCCCTACGTGCTGTCTGGTTGCTAAACTGTGCCTCAACCGGTCTTAGCTCCTGCACGCACTATGAGATACAGCGGTTACTCCCAGGGCAGCACCATCGACCCACTGGGGCTATTTGGAATAGCGATCGTGATGCCTAATGCTTAAAGTATGCCTGGACTGCACAGGAAAGTTTAGAAAAAGGGCAAAAATCTCCATGGTATTTCTCCTCCTCTGCATTTTTTCTGGTCTAGGTTAATTTGAGGGTGTTTCTGCATTTTGTAATCACCTCACTGAGGGATGGATTCAATGGCGTTGTGGGAATGATACCTCCTTTCTTCAGAGGAGACACAGTTGCACAGGCACTTTGCTGCGAGTAACTCATATTATCAACCATTATTTATCTCTTGCATCAGGTTATTCTAATCCCACTCTCTAAGAAAGGAGAGTTTGAGCTTCTTTTCCAGACTACAGAAGTGGTGGCCGATTTAGCCTCTGGTCGTGCTGCCTTAACTGGTGACAGCCATCACCGCTGCAAGGGTTAGCCCTCGGATTGCCTCCCCTACGGTGAGAGCTGCAGAAAGGCTGCAGTTCTCCTGGAGCAGTCAGTGACGTTCATAAAGCTCTGACATAACAAAAGCATTGTTTGAATTATATAAGTGGTACATATATGGGCAATTTCGGTGTTTACCGTAGCACCTAAGAGCATGGACATGGGTGCTGGGAGAAGGCACACGAGAGAACAAAGTCTGTAATCCCACCTTAGACTACCCTGACTTCTCTGGCTTTTTGCACGGTCTAGTTTCATCGCTGAGAAATGTGTACGGACAATTTTCTGCTTCCTATGACTCAGAATCCACCCACAAGTCCAGCGCCAGGCATTATGACAGATGGTTTTATTACCTGTGACTTGGAAAGACATGAGTGATCTTCTGAAGATCGTGTGAGACAACTACAAAGGAAACCTCTAAATACCACACAAAATTGTGTGAATGTTTGGGGCACGTGTCCTTTCAAGTTAGCTTAGGCATTTTTACTGGATACTGCTTTTTCCTGACTTTGTTCTTAAGAACAAGATATCGTAGGTATTGTGAGAAGTTTGGGCAAGACTGCATTTAAGTGCTTAACACATGTATTTCTTCACCCAAATTATTTGTACTATCTTTTTGGCGTATCCAGCTTTACAGATCTTAAGGTCCAGTATCTTATAAACTTTGTTTAAAATACCAAATCTTCAAAGGGATATATCTCAGATTTTCCAGGATATTAAAATCTTGAAATGAAAGCTTAGTCAATAATCCAGTTCTATTACTAGTGTCACATATATGTTCTTATCTTAGTGCATAAAAATGTGTGCAAAAGCAACATACCCATCTGTATACATTGTCGACATGAAGGAATGAGATAAAATACCTTCCTCTGTGATGTGGTATTTATTAGCTACATCTGGAAAAGCTGAAAAAAAAATAAATTAGAAAATTGGTTGAAGTCTATCAGGACTTCCCAAGTCATGTGTGAGCTCCAGGAGTCAGACAGCTTTGTATGTGTCAGTAAGGAAAAGATACAACTGGGGAAATAGTCAGAGCAAATAATACCACCTTAACATCTTAATAACACCCAAATTGAACCTACTTTAGAGATTTCTCTTCCTATATTGCCATGTGCCTGGGATACTATGAATTTAATAACGCAGGTCTCACGCGAAGCTGTCGAACTTCTAAGATCATCTGTCTGCACCTAAAATTACTCCAAGTTCTCCAGCTTCTGCAGAACTGAAAGCACATAGGTTGCCTTGAAAAGGTGGATTTTTTTTTTCCTTCTCAGCTGTCATTTCTCGCTGCAAATAACTCAGACATAGAACGTGTAACACTTTTAGATGTGCTTTCATTCTACTTAGGCATGTTCTTTAAGAGTGAGACGATTTGTTATTTCAAGCAGGAAAACCTTCTCCTGCAGTATCTTATCCATTTTGCCATCCACGGTAGCTGCTCTTGGGACTGGCAGTGTAAGACCACATGTAGAACAGATCTAAGAAAACACATCTTCTTTAACACAACCAAAAGGGAACATAAGAACTCACTGCCACATGGATCATCAAAGCACACTGAGATCCCCGGGACATAACGTGTTTAGATGATGATCAAACATTTGCAGGTACAGCAAACAGCATAAGGGTACGGCCATAAACCTTGCAGCTATTAACATATGGGAGTGTGGAACCTGATAGTGAGTCATTACAAATTTACAATAAAAACAGAGAGACCGATGCCAAGCAGTTACAAAATGCAGCACATGGGCCAGATCATTCAGCTTGCCTGAGACACGCGATTGCTTTACCACGAGACCTGTGCATTGAGTCGACTCGTAGCAGTGCTGCTACGTGTGTGGAGAAGGATTTCAGGAGTACTGTCTGGCTTTGGTTTTTCTCTTTCCCAAAGGGACTAGTTCAGGTACAGGTGGCCCTGGGAGACACAGCTAGTGCTGCCCACCCAACCTACCTGCCTGGAGAAGACAGTAACTCATCTGCTTCCCTCAAAACACACAGCCAGCACAGGAGTTACACAAGTGGGTAGAGGAGGAGGATGGGTTTTTATGTGGTCACGCTTTTGGCAAGCAAATGTGCTGATTTCAAAGAGGATTTCCTGCAGTGGAAGAGTGGTCTCAGCCCTGTGCTCCCATCACCTTGCTGGCACACCAAAGGTCTTAAGCAGTTCTCTCGTGGTGAGACCACCACTAGGACACTCAAAGGAGAATCTCTTGTCCTAAAATGTCACAAGTAGGAAGAACCCCAGGGTGTGACTAATTTGTATCTGCTTAGTGGGGAACAAGGCTGGTTTGAGGTGAGGACTCAGAGCATCACAGCGCTGTGGATTCGTTACACAATTCCTGGTTTGCAGAGCATTCACCACAGGGGCTGTGCAGAGCTGCACAGGCTGCCGAAAGATTTATGGCCACACGGTTCACAGCTGTGGGGTATCATGATTGCTCCAACATTGAGTTGAATGTTTAGAGCATGGTTTGTTTTTTTTTCCCCCATTATAATTTTGTTGTGTTTTATTGCTTATCTTACTGGGAAGTTTCTCCTGTCTAAGATAATAGTGTTGGAATTGCTGTTTCTAGGGAAGTAGCATGCTGTCTACCCCACTCTGGATATTTTCTTCATCTCTGAATATCATGAGGCAAACTCTGGTCTGCAAATACAGCTTACAGTAATTCAAAAAAGAGCTGCAACTGAATTCAAGGCTGAATTCCATGAATTTGACTATATATAAATCGATATAATGGGGGCGTGTGCATATAAATATATAATTGTGTATTTCTCAGTAATTGTTTTTGGAGGGTAAGATGATTGTACAATGCATTAAGACTTGGTGTTATCCCATATAAATGCAGTGCACCTGGTATTGGCTTATGCGAATACAACACTTACCGGAACGATTGATTTCCATCATTCCATAAGTAAAGCCATTAAAATCTGCTACCTGACGTTATGATTCATGTTCTTGTTTGTGTTGAATGTCACACAGCGTAAGAGAGCGTTGTCTAGAAGAGCAAAAGAGACGGAGGCAACGAGCAACAAAGAAAATAAGTACCTTTATTGGTACTTTCATACTTTGTTTTGCACCTTATGTAATTACAAGGTAAGTGTGAACCTACATACTGGAAAAGACTACTGAGATGCGCTCTTAACTCAGAGAAGTAGGGCACTCTGAACCAGAAAATGATTCAGGTCTCCTGTGAAAAATTTGTGCAATGTTTCCGCTCTGACAGATACTGCATTTACTGAGCTAACAAAACTATAAGATGTCACAGCACTTATACAATCCTGATGGAGTCTGTGGGTCAAATGCTGTTCAGTCAGCCCAGTCGATATGTTGGTCGCATGAGGATGATTTAGGAAGTCAGTCCACAGGACTTTGCAGACTTTCGGGTCACTTTTTTCACCTACTCCTCAGACTGCCTCCCTGGTTCAGGGGGTGATCTGCAGGGGAAGACACTTGTCTGAATAGGTCAGGCCATAAAAATCTGGCCAAACATGATCCAATTGATGTGAGAACATGGTCCACAAACTTAAATGACAGTTTTGTTTGGCTGGATAGAGTTTATTAGTCATAAACATCAAATATCAAAGCTGTTCAGGCTCATAGCTGAAAAAAATCCCTGTGATTTATGGTCAGATGTCCTTATCTATCTACCAGCTTATCTTTGGAAATGGCTCCTACGGGAAACACAAAATTACCCCTATGAAACATAAAGTATTAGAAAGTGAGTATATCCAGAAAAGTGTTATCCAGTTGTTGAAGGAAATTTACAACTTGCATTCATTATTAAGACTGGAAAAACTGAAATGCTGCTATGCAGACCAGAGGAAAACAAAAAAACCAAAAAACAACCAACCTTCAGTCAAACTCAGATCCATCATAAAAAGTCATTGAAAAAGCTGAATTAAGACTCAGTATAAGCAGGCATGTAGCCAGCCCAAAGTTTTTCCAGTTCAGTAGAATGTCCTGAATTTCTGTTTCTAACAAAACAATTCACAAGAAGGTCTTGTAGTCTCTTAGTAAAAATGGAAACCTGCATGTCACATTGGTTTCATGTTCATGATAATAATAGCTAATTGATTCATGCTGTTTATTCCTAACAATGTTACAAATAAATTTGTTACAGTATTACTATATTTACCTTCACTTTCGCTTACTAATCACAAGAAGACACTCCTTGCCACACACTTTAAAAGGGCATAAAAGGATTTATTATTATGGGCATTCAGCCTTAGTTCTCAGGCTATAAGATAGTAGAGTATTAGTCTCACTACAAATGGTTAAATTTCATTTTATGTTGGGTCTCTGAAGTTAATGAAAATTGTCACAGTCACAAAATAGCTTGTGGCTGCATCCGGAGTGATGCTGAGCACTCTAACTGGGACTGCCAGAAGTATTTCTGTGCCTCTCTATTGGCATCTCAGGCCAACATTCAGGTGTCACCTCCCCACCACCTCTTAACTCTGGGGCATCCTAATCCGTGTCCCCGTAGCCCTAAGATCCAGAGTTAGAAAAATCCTAACCCTCCTCCCTTTAGTCCACACAAAGATCACTTCCCCTAGGCCTTCAGCCTGCTGAGGACCAAGAGCTTTGCCACAGAGAGCGACTGTGAGAAGAGGCAAGGTGTAGGGTCTTGAGTGCGTGAAGAATTCTTGAAGGGTTGGGCACTGCCCAGGCATGCCAGGTGGGGTGAAGTCTATCACTTTCCTGGCCTTTTCTGGTCTGGCATGCCCAGGGGGACCACTGCACAACAGGATACAGGGAATTCATAGAATCATGGAATCATAGAACAGTTTAGGTTGAAGGGACCTCAAAGCCCATCTAGTTCCACCCCTCTACTGTGGGAAGGGACACCTTCCACTAGCCCAGGTTGCCCAAAGCCCCATCCAACCTGGCCTGGAACACTTCCAGGGAGCCAGGGGCAGCCACAGCTTCTTTGGGCAACCTGTGCCAGGGCCTCAGCACCCTCACAGGGAAGAATTTCTTTCTCAGACCTCATCTAAATCTGCCCTCCTTTAGCTTGAGGCCATTCCCCCTTGTCCTGTCACTCCATGCCCTTGCTAACAGTTCCTCTCCAGCTTTCCTGTAGGCCCCTTCTAGTACTGGAAGGCCATGATTAGATCTCCCCAGAGCCTTCTTTTCTCCAAAGACAAAGAATTCCCTCTTTAGGTACTTGAATGCCCCCCACCCAGACCTTGCTGGACACGGCACTGCATGGATGCCGTGCATTGCTGTGCTTTCCTGTGCCTCAGATGTATGGCCAAGGGTGTTGAAGTCAAGGGGATTAGGAGGCTTTTGAGCTTCATTATGTAAGGAAGTATTATTTTCTGGACTATGTCCATTGCTTTGCATCCACGAGACAGAGGCAATCAATCACTTTTCAAGGCGGTGAGCAGAAGACAGGCGAAGAAGTGTACAGCTCAGCCTCTCGTTTGGACAGCCAGCTCTACGTACTTCACACACTGAGGCCTGAAAGCAGCAAATCACAAGGCTTTACTATAACAATATAGTTCTGCTTCCACACCAAACCCAAACCGTTGTCTCTAGCAATTCCATGAACCAGTGAAGGAGTTGTGCTTGGAACCCCAGCCAGGCAAATTCTTCTCTGGCTAAACCAGTTTTTCAGATTACATTAAGATGAAAATCACATGAGGCACCTCTTTTATCAAGAAAACACCTTTCTAATTAGTTCAGTGGCTGACCTTAAGTAGGTCTGATTCTACCAATAGAATCGGATTTTTCTTGATTTGTTTCCACTGTACCAGTGTGCAGATGTATCACCCCGTATTATTTATTTGTAGGCATAGCTTATTTCTTGGTTTGTAAAAGTGCTGTTAGTAGACATCTCTTCTTTTGCTATATTTATCATCATGCAATTAAACAACATTGTTCAAACCCTATTTTCTCCAAGGAGCTTTGTCATAAGAAAAATTAAAATAAGTCATACCAATTTCTAATATTAATTTCCAACTCCAGGCATTTCATACTGAAATACAGAACTTTGCTCATGTAAGTTAATAAGTGCTGTCATTGTGTGAGGAAATTGGCTTTAAATTAAAAATCCTGAAGTAATATCAGAAAGAAGTTCATTGCCCCAAGCCCTCAGGTTACGGAGGAGGATAGTGGAACAGGCAGAAGATTAAAATTCTCTTGTACCATCTCTGGGGGACAAGGGGTAAACAAACTGTGTTTTTAAAGTAGTTGCCTGTCCTCTATGTGCAGATCCTGCTCAGGTAGACAAACAAGTGGAGAATTCCTCTGCAACTTAAGTTCTTGCCTGTCTGTGCACATAAATGCATCATTTTCCTATGCAATCTTAGGTTGACATCTTCAAAGAAACTGACCTTCTAGACTTCATCAAAAGCCTCAGCTGATGTGAGGTAGAGATATTTTCCTCCTGGATAGAAAAAAATCTTTTGGTACAAGCTGGACAGTGCTGCTTGTTATCATCGTATCTCTGTGATGCCTTGGTACCCTCATATCTCTGTGCTGACAGGCGGTTCCTGCAACTCTGGGGAAAAGCAAAGGCTAAAAGCAATGGTTTGCTACAAGAGGTTTGCAAGATTAGCTACAAAAGTCCCAAAGTCTGCTTCTTTACAGAAGTTGGCCAGTTGTAATATATGTGCCACCTAAGAGACAAAATTGGCTAAGGGTAAATCAGCTAACAATCACTGCAATGTCATTTCTGTATCGAGAAGCAATGATTAAAATAGGGCTTTTCCACTAGCAAGGCAGCCTACAAAAGATTCAGTCTACCAAGCAATAAAGTTAAAATAAGGTAAAATCAACATCAACGTAAAACTCATGGTCAGCTTATTCATATCATTACCAGAAAAGAAACAAGGAAGGTCTAATTCTGGTACTATGGGACTTGTGTGGGGCAAAAAAAAAATCAGAATTAGACAGAAACAGAAATGTCAGGAATGCAAGCTCAAAGAGCTGATCGAAATTGTTGAGGAGAGGACTGAAATTCTTCTTGTGAGAACTTCATCTACCTGCTCCAAAACGCAGTGCTAGCTTTGTTTCACTCCTGAACGACGAGACATTTTAGCTCGTTTGAGACTCTGATCTATTCAGAGCTTTCTCCGTAAGTCAGTAAAGTTCTTGGATTTAAGCAATGCACAACAGATACGTTGCCATTGTAGAAGCTGGATGTATACGTGGTCAGTAAAATATTTAACTACAGTGATAAACTGCACATGTATATAAAGGGTTTTCAGGGTGTAATATCTGCATAAAAGATCAAGGTCTTAATCTTCAACATAGCATTGTCATTTGTTTACTGAAAGTGAACTAAAATAATTGGAGAGCCATTTGACATGACACGTATTGCAGAATTATAAGTTTGTAAAATATTAACAAAGTATCACAGCAAAACAGCTTATAACTTTGAAATAAAAAGTTATTGAAGACCAGACAGTAGAAGAGTGGCTTATGAAAGCAAGATAGGGAATTATGCAGTTGATACTGTAGAATTTAATTTACAGGTAGCACTGAAATATTAATGCTCCTTCACTGAAGATGTCTTCTTTTCGGCTGAAACTTTTCATGAAAATTGAAGCTATGCATATAATTTCCCTCATAAATGAGAAATAAAACTCTCTTTCAAAGTCAATAAAGTATGTGATGTGCCTTGAAAGACTGACATTTAATTGTTTGTACACGAAATGGAATTGCATAGCTTAGGGTTTAGCTGCATTTCTGTGTTTGCTGCTTGATATCTGCAAATGTAATTTACTATAAAAATAATACACAAGAATTACAAAATGTGTAAATATCAAGGATGCTTAGGGAACATAATCAGAGAAAATATTTAAAATTCTGTCAATAAAAGCGTAGGCTTTTTAGATGATCAGTCAATGAAAGTAAAATTAGCAAGTCTAGGCTTGCAACCCTGAAGTATCTGTTTGACGTGCTTTCAATGGAGATTGTTAACATCTCATAGAACTGATTGACAGACTCAGACGCAAATTGCCATATTTTGGTCATTCAAGGCATCCACTGAATTTAATTAAACTTAATCAGATTCACAGCTGTAAAACATTTGGTAAAAGTAAATCAACCAGATGAAATTCAACATGATGAAATTCAAAATGCAAAGAAGGCATCAAATATGTGAAGTGGAGAATACCAAGAAGAAGGATGGCTCATGGTAGATTACAAAGTAAACAGGACTCAGTAGCTGATTAATTTCCAAATAGGCAATTCTCATCTTAGACCATATTAACGTGGGTGTCATAAGCTACGTTTTATTAAACAAGAGAGAATACACCAGATGAGACACACACACACACACACACACACACCCCCCGCCGGCAGCTTGAGTAGATGATAATTATGTCTGAGTTTGGATCCTACTTTGTAAGAAAGATATCAACCATGAGCTACAAGGAGATGTTAACAGAACAACATTTGTTTCATTGAGACAAAAGGAGAGAGAAAGGGGACAGATGATGGTTCTTTGGTATCTCAAAGTTGCTTACAGTGACCAGCTGAGCCTAGTGCACCCATGGAGGGTCAACAGCAATTCCCAAGTATTTTCATGTAACATTGCCTGGTCACCTCAAATGTCTCACACATCTGTGAGCCTGAAGAGTGCTTTAGCCAATGCCACTGCTCCTGAAAGTATCATTGTACAGGTATATATCACTTCCAACGGAAGTGATACACAAAGTGATCAAATTGTGAGCATAAAGCACACTAACTATGCTCAGCGTTAGAATTTCCAAGACCGTGACAGTGGCTAAAGGCCCAAACACTGGCCGCAGACCCATGGTGCTAAGCCCAGCACACGTATCTAGGAAGGGACAGAGCTTCTCCGATAGAGTTTGCAGTCTAGGCAAACCAAAACAGAGAGAGAAGACAGAAGCTTGTAGTCAGTGGTATAACAAATTAAGGCTCCTTAGTCCTACTTTCATGCTCAAATGACTGGACCATGCCATCTGCCAGTGCTATTTTAAACAACACAATGTAGTGTAAGTTTATGAACTGAGAATAAAATGACTGAGGGAAAAAAAATCCTCATCTCTAAACTGCTTGAACTACCAATACTTTTGTCATTGCTGCTGCAGAAACCATGTTCAGAACGCTCCTTAGAAAAGGTGCTTTCTCTGAAGAAGCATTAGCAATTGAAGGATTTTCCAGGCAGGTTAAAGAGCACCAGCTGCTGAAGACCCAGCAAAGATCTTACTTGCCATTGCATAGCAGGGCTCTCTAGCAGCACAAGCAGCTGTTCCTGCTCTAGAAAAATCAATAGTTTCTCAACAGTTGTAGAGACATATTGAACAGAACTGCCCTTCAGTGTTGCTCAAAGACACAGGGAAAGAAAACCTTATGGAATTATCAATATTTCACTGTCAAAAATACTCTCAGTCACAGTACAAAATGCACTATGTGTAGATATGAGGAGTGTATAAAGCTCTTCCTTCTCTCCCTCCCTCCCTCCCTCCCCCAATGACTTTAAAGCTTTTCCTTGCTAAATTAATTGCAAACATATATGTTTGGCCTTGATACTGGCTAGCTTTTAAATTCAAGATATATTATGCCATCTCTCAATGATGAATTCTCCTTTCTTGTGTGCTTCTCCTACGACCCAGACAAACTGTTCAAACACATCAAAGTCTCTCTCTAGGAGCAGGACTGGCTAAAAAACTAGATAGCACTGGTGAGGTGGTTTCTCAGATACTCCAGAAGTGACCTAGAACCATGAGTTCAGACTAGATGCTGGATTTTTCAGATGGCTAATGGTAGTGGAATACAAGTCCCATGAGACCAAGCAATGACACTTTGTGTCCTGATTTCAAACTTTAGTGCTCAGTGTATGGTTTTGCACTGATATTTAGAAAATTATGTTAGGCTGTGCAGAAATAACTTTTTACAATACTTGTGGTTAAATTTGCTGTCATGACGGATTCAATGACGACAGTAAGTGTGAAAGTCAACAGGAAGATTATAGTTCTTTATTCTCTTTAGAGTTATATGAAGTGTGTGATGAACTTCAGCTGCCAGAAACATGATTTTATGACACACACTACTAGAAAAATGCACACAAGAAAAAAATTAAAGTGAAATATCAAATGAGAAACTTTACTTTCTAACAAGAGGTCTTACTAGGACTGAAAACCCTAGTGTAATCAGGGAAAGTAACATACATTGTCCCTGTGGATAAGTTTTGGCACAGAGACTAAAGGTGTGATGGTTGAGGATAAGTTATGTAGGAAATGATTTTATGAGTATGATATTTTTCATCAGCAGTAGACTTTCTGTGAAGAGTTGACCTGCTTACCTCAACGTATTTATGATTCCAAACACAGTGTTCACTAGACAGAAGAAAGAGGACTAGGTTACAGTATTCTAGAAAAGGAGATGTCCATTTGTCAAGTATCTTGACAGCCTGAGAAAGCCAGATGAGTTCAAAACCCAGCTCTACATCAGAGATTTGGACTCAGCTTTTTGTCTCCAAAAGGCATATTCCAATAACAAATAAATAGGCTCTTTTGAATACTGCCTCATATACTGCTGGAGTTATTCCATTTTGCACGAAATCCAACATTTATTGTGGCAAAAGACCAAGAGAGCCTTTTAGGAAGCAACACATCCAAGGTCCACTTCCAGACTCAGTAAATATACAGCTAAATGTCCAGAGTCAAGGATGCCTTGAAGTTTGGAGGTCAAGACATTCTGATAGGAGCTATGTAGTCCCATCCTTGGGAAATAAACCTCAAGTTCACATTTTCCGTCTCAGGAATGTATAAGGGCAGCACTACATTCACATTTTCATGAGTATGGCCTTCCCCCCACCCCCCCATTGCAACTGCCCAGGAATAAGTTGGGGGTTTCAAGGGGTCATTGGCTTACAGTTGTGCTGTTGCTCCATGTTTTTAACATGAATATTCACTGTTTCAACCTTCCTCTTTCCACAGACTTGTTGAATTATCCTCTGTGGTCCACATCAATTCCCACTGGGGAATCATTTCCAAGTGCTTAGCTTACAGCAAAGTTGTTTCAGACCCTTTTGTGTACTCTTTGCTACGGCGTCAGTACAAGAAGACATGGAAAGACATCATAAACAAGATCCTCAAAAGAAGCTCCATCAATTCCTCTGCTCTCACTAGCGAATCGCACAATCGGAATATATTGCAGCTGAATGAATGAGGAGCCTGGTATGGGACCTTCAAGACACATAAAATGATATACGGGAAACAAAAGTAACTGGCCTATCCCTAGTAGCCATCCTGAGCTGTCAAGGTTTTGGGAGGCAGTCATGGACAGGTTGAAGCCCAGCCTGTGTCCCTCCAGTAGCCCATGTAACACCTAAGGGAGGCTGCTTGGTACCTCCTGCCTCCGACTAAAAGAGTGCTATTGATCCGTGGTCCTGCAGGCTTCGCAAATACAAATCTCCCATTGATTTCCATCAGCAGTTACACATACATATAGGGTAAAAAGCTAGTCCTCAGCAGAAGGACTCATGAAAGTAATGGGAGTAAACCAGTGCCATCATAAGATTATTCTAAAAAGCTGCACATGAATATTTGTGCTGTATTTTTCACTGGCTGTAGGTAACGCTCCCTCCGATGGAGCTGCCAGCCTGGCTTTACAAAACCAACCCCAACCCAGTTGCTTGAGTAGGTCCCATATAGAAAAACTCTTAATAGGAAAAGGTTAATAGAAAAATCTTCACCTAGATACTCATACAGCGCCCAACAGAGCTTTCAACCTCTTCTGATACATATTTTTTCAACAATCCTGTAGTATTGAAGGAAGAGAAAAATCACATTTGAAGTACACTACAGGCTGGATTCATCCATGTCTTCTCTAAGTTTTTTAAGTAACTTCCACAGAATCCTGTCAATTTTCTCCCCGTTAAGTTTCAGAAAAATAAAAATGGTAGACAGGATGGAATGGTCAGGATACCTCCTGACTACCTTCCAGTATATCTTAGCTATAAAGAGATGGTTTTTGCCCAAAGCTGCAGAACTGGGCCCTCTTCCCAGGGGAAACAAACAAACAAACAAACAAACAAACAAACAAACAAACAATCTTTTTCTGAGCTGTTATTAATCATATTTTTTCCTACAGATATGTTACTTAAAGGAAAGATGAGTCTAAAGCTGAGTTTAAAAGTATAATTTCCAAAGCAAAGCAAACGGAGCAAAAATAATAGACCCCCTCCCCACCATGACTGTGCAGCCAATAATCTGAATCCACACCTGAACGTGCAAACCTCAGGAGGGTTCACTATAGAACTTTACAGCTCTACATTGCAGATCTGCATAGGAACATTATTAACATTTACCATGCATTCAGTTCATCCTGCAGCTATCACAGGGCTAAATATCAGTAAAATTTTCAAAGCCAGGACAATCCTACATTTCACGCTTCCTTAGACACCGCCACAGTATCTTAATTTTTGTAAACATGATTCAGTTCAATGTAAGTACAATTACAGCTGGTAAATGGCTTCACAACTGTCACGTAGACACGTGATGCTGAAGCCATCCTCCAGTGACTCCTGAAGAATTAGTTTCCTGGGTAATTTTCAGTGACTTCTCTCTCAATTCAGTGAAAACACTATGAAATGAGACAGTTTTTCAAGTGTTTTCTTATTAATTAAGCTGTGGAATATCAAGAGCAATAATAAATCAGTTGTCACTTCTGTTGTTATGATTTTTAGGAATATCAATTTCTAAACCAACTTGCATCAACAAAGTGTGTTGTCCTCATAATCTGTTAAAATCATTTTCAGGTAAAAAACTATTGGTGTCAACTGCTTCATATTTATACTTTGACTAGCAAAAAACTTACTACCAATTCTGACCTTAATTCTGCACATATTTGTCTCCAGCAAGTGACTTGAAGTCCATAAGAGAACAGTGAGTTAACATCAGAAATGAAATTAATTTTTTCTGGGTATATCAAGAATGCTTCTGTCCAGTGGCCATAAGGTACATGGTTTCTTTTGTGAGGGTAAATGGCAAATACATGCCCAGATTTTTAATAGTCTCGGTTAATTAGGCTTCATGCATGCAATAGCAGCTTAAATAACATCTGACACGGCTGATGATATTAACGCCGAGCCTTGCTCATGTTCTGACTGACAACACAGAAGTCAGGGCCATACTGGCACAATAAAGCCCTGAGTGCTGAAAACAGGGAATTACACCCCCTGAGTCCCCAAAGCAAAGGGCACTGTTTGGGGTCAGACTCCCTGACAGCAAAGGTTAATGAGCTAAATTCGTGTATCCCCTATCACTTACGATAAACATCAACACCAGTCATTTTGCAAACGTTAGCCTGCTCCGTCTTGCCAGCTCTACCATCTGCCTTTGATACAGCACACACTACGGCAACTACAATTTCCTTTGTACCTTGCAAAACGTGTCCGCTCCTCAAGTTTCTGGCCAGTGATTCAAAGCTCAGACAGGTAACTCCGTGAGGGGCTTCACCCCAAAGTCAGTGAACGTGGGGTAATACCTCAGGTGGGCTGGAGAGCCTTGCCTCAGCCCTCACTCTGCCTGATGCAAGGACCCACGCTAATCCCAAAACTCACATTGCATTACAAAGGGAAGAATTAATATAATGAAGATCATCAACTACCATATAAATAGAAATCTACAGCTTAACCATTCATTTTAGTTATGAAACAATAGCATAACTACAATAAAATATGCAGACAAATACAGTCACAGAATTTAAGCAAGTTTTTACAACATTGCGTTCAAAATTAGCCCCCAGCCAGACTACATAGTCTACCTCATCTTAAGCATTTTACTTCTTAGGCTTGACATCATTTTCTCAGGTGCAATAGAGAAAAACACCCAGTTCAATACTTGTTTCTTAAGAAATTGAGGTCATTTTGATGACTTGATTGTATCAGAATACAGGATATTAGAAAGTTGATTATTAGCGAGTTTAAAAAGGTAAAAAAGATCTATATCAGATTGTTATACATTTCACTAAGACCACTTTTTACTTAAGTAAATTGCAACAGGATGATTGTTAAAGTTCACAGCTTTTGTCTACTTAGACATCAGGCTGCTGCCAAAGTCAATGGGAGGTTTGTATGCCCCAGAAGGATTTCAAATTTTAAACCAGTTGTTCAAATTGAATAAGATAATTTCCCAGGGGGAAAAAAAAAAAAAAGAAAAAAAGAAAAAAAAAAGAAAAAAAGAAAAAAAAGAGGTACATTTAGGATGGCTAGTAAAAGATGGAGAAAAATACAGCATTGGTCGTGTCTCATTATGCTTGTGTATCACAGTCAGTCACTGGTTGATTTATGTGTCACCATGAGCAATAAATCTCTCCCCTTGTACGTGTTTAAAAATTTGTCTTTCTTTCATAGTGCCTTTCTTCTAGAATTAATCTTATAACAGAGAATAAATATAATTTCCCCTTACTTACATCAGCTCTCTGACACATTGTCATATTTCTACCATCTGAAGCAAGCGAGAGTTGTAAATGCTGGTGCTTGACAAACTGACTCAGTATACAAAATAAAAGTAATACCCTAAGATTTCCTGATGACATTTTATAAGATACTAGAAATATGATACTGTGGCTCGTTAAGTGCTAGATATTCAGCTGAATTCTTACAGGTAGCTGGCAAAATTTTCTAAAATGTCTGTCTAAGTGATGAATGTAGATATGAGTAACTATCTGTCTGCTGAGTATTATATGTACTATACAACACTTTCACTCGAGTGAGTTAGAATAATGATGGTAAATGTAATGCACAATACTTGATTAGCTCTGATCATGAAGTGGAACTGTTCTCTTGCCTAACACAAGTGCGCGTGTGTGCGTGGGGGGGGGATTTTCCATTTGTTATTTAAATATTTTTGAAAAAGTTTGTAAAGTATGGCTACAATGTGTGCCCAAAATACGGAACTGCATGTGCAAAAATTGTGCAGCTGCTTAGGCAATATGCAGTTTTCTGTTTGTTGGTATCTGCGATCCATATGCAATATCTATTTCTCACACGCATGTTCAATTAACATTTTCTTCATATCTTGTAAATTTGGCAGGAAGAACATTGGCAGATGATGAAGAGAATTTAGTCCACTATGTCATTTTGCAGATTCTGAGCTTTTTCCTCCGTTCATTTTACAGTCACTTATATAATTTCAGAGCCCTAACTGTGAATTAGGATCCTGGTTTATGTTATGTTTTTGAGCCAGTTTGAATCTGAAGATCTGGGTAATCGCATTTGGCAAAAACAGTGAGAGACTGATAACAGTTTATTCAGTATGTCCAGGTCCTCTCCTGACATAAATCAACATAATAATTGGTTGTTTCACCCGAGGATCGGGTCCCACTAGATAACTACATCCAGGTTTCATAAATCTGTCTTCTAAATGTGCGGGGCCCTGTTTTCATGGTATTTACAAACAGAAAGATGTAAACAGGATTCAGTGAGTTCCTCAGGTGTGTACGTGCCCACTTGCAATGTCAGGCAAGCTCGTGACTCTTCTCTAAATAAGTTCTATCCCTGTTTTTACCTTTTGACTAAAAGACCCCCACAACCTCTTTTCAGTGGCCCTTAATCAGACTTTTTACAACCTCCCTTATTTCAGGAAAAAAAAATAATCAAATCTAGATATTAAAAATGTTCTAGACAAATCCTGATGAAGCCTGACGACTGCTGCAGCAGTAGCCACGCGTATCCCAGCATCACAGACCAGCGGAGGTTGGAAGGGACCTCTGGACATCATCTTGTCCAGCCCCCAAGAGGCACTGACTCTTGCTGTAATTTACTGTCTCAGTTCTGCCAATGCATCTGTTTGCTCTCCACTAGTGCTGGGAAATTATCTTAGTCTGCTTCAGGTCAACAAGAAAATCTTCCTGGAAAAATAAAATTAAAAAAAAAAAAAAAAGTTTTGGGAAGACATCTTAGGCTTAACTACAAAAACAACTGCATCAGAACAACTTCAGAGGTTACAAAGGTGGGGCAGAAATCAATGTGAATGGGAAGCTGAGGGTCAGGAAGTTTGGGAATGATAAACTGGCTTTGCTGCCATTTCAGTGATTTGTGTTACCTGGCTGCAGAGGGCTTTTCCTAATGACCTGTTCCCACACTGACAGCTCTCCAGGTCCCTCAGACACCCCCTTACCCCAAAGAGAAAGGTAAAATTTCTGTCAAAGCCCAGCTGCTGCCACAGAGCGGGCTCAGGCTACAAGAACAGCACAGTCTCCATAGGAGGATCCTTGTTGGGTTGGGAAGACTCTAATGGTTTTCAGATGGGCTGTATGGAAGCTGCTCACATTGTTTGAATGACCAGAAACCACCTACACCTGGATGAGCCTTACCTTAGGAGAGTAACTCTTAAAGCCCAGGAGGTTTAGGTAGCTTGCAGAAAGTAATGTTTTTCTGGACCTGTATGCCTAAGGTTCCATAGTTCCCTTACCCCTCTTAATCCTAAATGAAGAAGCTCTGAATATCTCATCCTATCCATTTCTACATGTGCAGTGAACACCTCTGAAACAACCCTTTGGAAATTGCTTGCTTTACTGTTAGAGCTGTCTTCTCCCCACATTAAATGTTCTTGTGATTAAAAGAAGCCTAAAAGCAAAGCAAAGAGACTTCACACCCATTGCAGATCATTGTTACTTGACCCTAAAAATCACATAATATTTCAACGCATCACGTTCAGCACAGAAAGCTCAGATCCTGATCCTACGGTCACTATATATTTGCTTCAGTGGGAAGCCCTGGATAGTTAGGGCTAAGCATAGACTTAGGTGTTTGCAGAATCAGGGACTATATATTTGTAACCTACCCAAGTCTGAATAAGTGAGAACAACAACATTTTAGCCTTAAATCTTTTTTTTTTTTTTTTTAATTTGCTTTTTATGCTTTCAGCATTCAGTATATCAAAAATCTTTGATGGGTGAAGTTTCTTTATGAAAACCATCCTGCTCAAAAAGGCAGCTGTCCCTGTTGGGGGGTGGGGGGGGAGCGTGTATAAAAGTTTACATGGAGAAAAGAGTTGCTGCAGTCTTTGTAAAATGTCTACTTCTTAACCTGTAGTCCTGCTGTGTATTATGTAAATATGTATTTAGGATTGTTGAGTTTTAAGCAAATAATGCTGATCTAATGAACTAGAGAGGTTGCTATAGTTTATCATATATGTCTATATTTATAAGAAAGATGGGTAGCCCTATAGACTGTAAGTGCACTTCAGAAATGTGTGTATCGAGAAGCAAATGCATCAGGTGTATGACAGCATGCATGTGCGGTAATTGTGTAGTAAAATGTGGGGGCAGTTGTGGAAGAAATGCTGTTGCACATGGTTTCAATGTACCCAAAGGCACGAGCCCACATGGGTGATTTATAATCTACAAAGATATATTAGGAAAAGAATCTCCATTTGGATTTATCACTTGGAAACTGTTTTCCAGTCACTGTAGTTATACAATTTGAGCTTTAAAGCAAACCTTTTTTTAAAAATCATACAAATAGCAAAAATATTGAAAGCCTCCATCCTCTTGGGATGTGGATCCAGCAAGAGTTCCTAAGAAAAAAAGAAAAGCAGTGCTTTTGAATGAAATGCCAGTGCATTCTAGTGAGATGTTAGTGGGAATGCAGTATGGCCCAGGGTGCAAAGTTGGCTGTAGCCTTCCTCTTGCTGACCATCACAGGTAGTCCTATTCGATCATATTGCATTTACACTACCTTGAGTTCTTGAACAATCATTTCAAAAAGCCCTGTTGGATATCAGTGTGTTTTACATTACCTTCTGACCACAAAAATCTTTATGCAAAGACAGTAATTTCTACTCCTCCTGCTTTGCTAATGTGATCGATGAGCTACAGAGATAAAAAACCCCAAAACAAAACAAACCCAAACAAAACCAAAAAGAAAAAAAATCTCACTAATTGAATGACATAGGAAAAAAAAGTCAGTAAAATACTCAGTGCCATCAGGGTCACACACCAAACATGTGACAAGGCTGGGGACAAGTTCTCCATGCTCTGCCTCATTCAAGTAAAATAAAGCTACCTGCATCAGCCAGAGCAAAGAATGGGTCTTTGTATAACAGAAACCATAGAGCTTCCCAGATAAGACACATGAAAAATCATTATCACAGATTGCCTTGGAAAATAGAAATAGATAACTAAAAGGTGCCTTGATTTACCTTGACTTATACACAGGGCATTTTTCTAAACCTTAGATTTTTTTTTTCCACAGTGTTTTTATTTTCTTAAGATCATTTTAGGATAAAAAAATCCCATCACTAATCATTCCCTTCTTAATTCTTGCAGGAATGTAATGTATTACCAGTCTTTCAAGATACATTTAGATGTAAACATTTTCCCCTAGATTAGATTATTAGATGATTATTTGCTTTAAAAAAAATATGTTAGGAGCTGGTTTTACAAATCCTTGCTGTAAGGACAGTGGAGTTACTTGGATGAATAAGGACCATTCATATAATGAGAGGTATAAAAGTTCCAGCCTGTGTATTTAAACTTTTTTGGTTTGTTTTGCAAATAATGAAAGTAGATGGTTTCCTATTTCTAAAAGCACTTAGCCAGTCTGAAGAAAGATAGTTCTGAAATAACATTAATAATAGCTGCTGTAGATAGGGCATGTTTTGATTATATTATTACTAATAGACCTTTACAATTTATTGCAGTTTACTTTTTTGTATAACAATGGGATGTAATTGCAGGGGCTATTTATTTAGGAAAAAAATAAAAAAAAATATTTATTTAAATACAACCTTGCTAAATTGCACGGATAGAGAGCTGAACAGACCAATTTGTAATGACAACATGCTCAAGAGTGCCATGGGTTAACATGGACTTTAGGGTCCCAGGTAAGCCGAACTGCAGTAGTCTCCTGATAGGTATTTCAGAGGTACAGATTCATTCATGGAAAGGCAGATACCTAAAATTCTGCTGTACGAGTACCTACAGTTTAAAGGAATACAGTAAAATAAATTTTACTCCTGACTTCAAATTTTTGAATAATGAGGCCTGTGCTGTCTATTCTGTTTACAATGGCTTGTGCTTTGTGAATACATATCAAATGTTGTAATATATTTTTGTTATAGAGTTAATGGTTAATACAAAGTGACATATATAAATACATACTATATATGTATATTGTGATTTTGTTAAATTTACTGTTAATGAAAAGTGATTATGATTAAATGACTTCGTGTGAGCTATTTTTTCATATAAAATTAACATTTTTAAAAGTCTGTTTCACTTCATTGTTGCAAAAGCCAAACCTGTAATGTCATTGCAATGATGTGGCCTGATCGGTCCTGATCATTTTGGGGAAACATCTACAAAGTCAACCGCAATAGAATACTACTTCACTGCAGTTATAAGCAACACGAGTGAAATAATTGGAGAACCTTAATACCTAATACATACATCTAGTCTTAACGCATATGCCTAGTGTTAATACACACAGTCCTACTTAAGTTCAGCTGTTCCTTGACTTCTTGAGCGGGTTTCATAGTTGCTGTGAAACCAAGGTTGGGGGTGAGCTGGTAGTGTGGGGCTCCCTCTTGCTGCTCCCTGAGCATCCTTGCCCACCCAGAGCTCCCACAGAAAGGTCTCTGGAGGTTTCAGACTCATCCTGAACACCACCGAAGAGACATACCCTGCAGAGGGAACAGCTGGTAGTCCTCACAGAGCAGAAGTCCTTTATTGTCTATGTAAAGTCCAAACTTTTGGTCCCCAAACGTGTTCTTCTGCTGACTCACGGGGTTTAATCACTAACTGTGCTTTAATAACAACGTCATAACTTCAATACTCAGACGTGGGTAAGCACTCATTGAAATCAACAATATCTCCAGCCTTCTCCCTGCGATCTCTAGACAGAGATTTGAGCTGAAGATTAAATTCCACTCCAGTGCATAGATTAGGCCTCTTAAGGGCTCTTTTGCTTCCCTTACAGGCATTAAATCTCTGCTGTAGAAAAGCAGAAGAGACCCCAGAAGAGCTCAAAATTCTCAAACCTCAAATAATTTCTGGTTTAACCAACATGATTACTTTGTGCCATGTCTTTGGTTCCCATTCCCCCCCCTTTGTTTTAAACAGCTCATCAAATAAGTTTCTTTTCCCATCTTTCTCTGTGTTTGCCCTCCCTTCCACACACACACACACCTACCTATAGATGGTCTCTACAGATTAACACCGTGCTCTCAGAAAGGCAGGCAGGGCTGGATGAGGCAAATAATTTATTCATGTTCAGCTCATAGCCACTTTCAATTTGTACTGAGGGCAATGCACAAATCAGGCTCCAGATGCACAGCTTTCACTGTTGTCTTTGGGAGAAGAAGCTGGAGACGTGCTGGCTCTGCCGACCCTCAATGCCACAGTAATGTCCTGTCACAGGGGAAGACGTTTCCCAGCATCACAGATCCGTCCTGGGCTCCAGGCTCAAACAAACACTCAAAGAAAACCTGCTAACACAATGTGAGTGATTCTGGGAGGCTGTTCCCTCTGAATCTGTGGGAGGTTTTATTTTGCTCTGGTCTCCATTACAACAGCTTCTTTTCATCCCTTAGGAAGGACCTAAATATTGCCTTTCACATTACAAAGACTAATGCAAAGGGATATTAATTCCTGGAAAGTTTTGCCTAGAGATTTAGCAGAGACAGAATAATTATCCTGGAAAATGCATCTCATTTCAAAGGACTTGCCATCCACGTGGTGATAAAACTTTTTTCTTTTGCCAGCATCCTGCTGGAATCCAGTTAGAAGCCTCCTGCCAAATTCTGCTACCCAGATGTTTGAAGAAAACAAGCTGTAGTGCCAGCAACACAGTGGACATGCACCCAGCATACCAAGACACCTCAAACAATAAAACTACTTATTTATTCTTTTGCATGTAGTGGCAAGTACAATGTAGAAAAGGGGCCTGGCCAAAGCGATAGGGGTCCCAAGACAAACCAAAGAGATGTATATTGGATCCTAGAGGTGCAGTCCATCCCTTGAGTCCGGTCCCTGCACACTGGAGCAGTACATGAAAAAGTAAATCTCAGCCCATCACCAGGTGGCCAAGAGGCCTCTGAAGGGTTGTGAGCTATTTGGTGGTTTATGGTCGATGAGATAACAACAAGCTGACATTAACTGATATTAACCCTGTGTGTGACTGTACGGATCATTTTCCAATGGGTGTGTGCAGATATGCCATGCAAACTATGCAGAAATACTCATATCGGTGCCATTTACTCAAATTATTTGTGTCAGTGTCCCTCCTAGAATATTCCCAATGTATATATTGACAGAAAGGCTCTAATGAAAGACAAAATTAAAGAAAGCAGACCAAACACAATTACCTGGCAGTAGGTAAGTGGCCGTTCATGTTCCGTGCTGTACCAACAGAAAGAAAAAGCTTTCCAGAGGAAGAGGACATTAAACAACTACTTTTCAGCACAGGAAAAGTGCTTTTGGAATGAGGTATAGCCCAGGAGATGCTTTTCCAGTTAAGCAAGAGAAAAGAGCAAGCAGCAGCCCCAGCCGTTCCTGTAATCTGGTTAGCACACACATAGCACCGGAGCCCCTCGCTGTGAGCTCACCTTGGCGCTGAAATGAAGATGCGCTTGGGGTTTTTTGGTTTGGTTTTTTTGTTTGTTTTTGTTTGTTTGTTTAAATTAAATCAATCAATTCAGATCATTGCAGCACAGCATTTTCCAGGTAATTACTTGCATTAATCTTTAAGCCCCATAGCTCTATATGTATATGCTGAACCATTATATTTGATAATTAGGATCAATTAACTTTGATGGTAATTTTGAACATACACAGAGGCTTCAGCTGAAGGAAACTTGAGAAGGAAACACTGTGTATCATTCTCAGTTTAAGCAGTCTAAATGATTCAGCTTTCCAGTTGAGGTTGGACGTAGCTAATGCTATTTGCCTTTGGGTTTTGGTAAGGAGTTTTATTACTTTAAATTGCAAACATTTCTTTTCAGATTTCTTTTGCTTTTCATCCCTTCCTGAAAGTACTTTAGAAAGCCTATTTCCAAGATGACAAGTGATGTTCTGACATCTTTCCTAATGGTTTCATCGTTACATCCAACTTCAGAATTTAAAAATTAATGCTGCACCTTAACTCTCCAAGTATCACATTTAATTCCCATTTTATTAACTGTAGCTACATAGTATTTTCCTGTATCTGTGATGTCGTATTTGCTTTCATTAGTTCTGTAAGCTTCTTAAACTGTAAAATAAATGATTATATACCTTTTCTAAAACAGCAGTAATTCCTGTTGCTATGTATTAAATATCCTTACTTTCATGGCATATGGGGAGAAATAATGTTGGCTTGATTAACTCTGTTCTATGTTTCTGAAGTCGTGTGCTTGAACCTAATACTCTCAAAATCTTAAATTTACCGTTTGTCCAAATTGACCATGACAAGATTTCACTAACATCTTGGGATAAACCTCTCATTCTGCTCATGTTTGAGGACAAGCCCCACTGGGGCAGAATACAACCAAAAATGTTTGTATTATTGTCTTATCCTTCCTACTTCTTTCTATTGTAAACCCTCCACTCCCCACAGGCAAACTGTCAAACCCAAATTGTTTCATTTAAAAGCAGGTTTCTCTGGAATCCACACAATTTCATACCGGCGTGTGGGGTCCAGGTGATATGAACAGCCAACCCAACAAAGTGATAGCATCCGAACTTGCTCTAGTCCGATTAGTTACCACCTCTTAGACAAACCATACTTGAAGTATTGCATTTCAGCAAGTAAACCTGCATTTTGTCCCTCGAGGGCTGTCAGTAATCCTCAATGTTCCCATACTCACCCCAGGACCGCTCAGGTTGGGTCCCAGGGTCTGTGCGGGGTGCAGCACATAAGCAAGGACCCAGCATTTGGGATGCCCCGCGTGTGGGGTCCAGGTCAGGCTCTCCCTCAGCACCTCTGTTTTGCAGGGAACGCTTCTCCACATCATCACCTGCATCACTGAGCCCTCGAGCCACCACTCTGAAGTTGTCCTTGTTCAAAGGAACATGAGAAAAGAAAAAGTATGTTAAAGGCATTTTCATTTTCTTACTTGTGGTAAGAGTTGCCGATAACCATAAACATTTCAGATACCTTTAGGAAGTCCAGTGCCTTGATAAATTAGGAAGTCAATTTTTCTTCCACCTTAAGGAGATTTAATACTTCCCCATAAATTAATGTAATCTGGTGTACTGATCATGCACTTGCATGAGAGCCCTCACTGCTATTTCAGAGTCTAAGTCGTAGGGTGGTTTTCAGCAGTGAGCTTTGCTTCTCTGGCTTTGCCTCTCTGCCAGGAGATTTTCATGCCAGTTGATATGGTGATATGTCTTTCCTAGTGCCTGGGACTGCTTTGCCAATCAACGGAGACAGGCATTTCAACAGGGCAATTCAGAAACCCCATGTGGGACATGGGAACTATTCTTCCAATACATTTGCTGAAAAATTTCCATCTGAAATTTATTTGTAATCACTAAAATCCTACTATATGAGCCCTGCACTTTTTTTTTAATAATTTCTATTATAACTGTTACTAATACCAAACAGCTAAAATTCTTATAGGTCCATAGGGAAGTATTTAAAATAAAATATTACAGCAAGTGACAGCAGAAAGATCCTAGGAGATAGCCTGATGGGACTTGATTGACAGGGTATTATAAAGACTTTCCACTGGGTCCAGAGGGCCTTGGGCTGGAGTAAAGTCCCAGATCTGAAAGAGTGTGACTACCAAATTCCCTACGTGCAATCAAGAAAGTGTAAACACTAGATTTACAATCACAGCTAATCTGTCGTGTGTACACTAACAGAATCACTTCCAGCTGCAATGGTTTGGACCAGAGCATAAGAAAATAATTGTTAAAGACAATATTACAGTGAAGCAGATGTTTGGGGCTCCCTGCCCTCAGGTAGGCTCCGGTATAACTAATCCAGCTCTAGCACAGGATAGCCTCACCTGGTTTTTAAAACTCCCGCTGATGGTTGTTCCACAAATCCTCTATATCTTGTCCATATTACTTCAAATTTTTGCTGTTCCTAGAATTAGATTACCTCTATAATATCTAACATCACCGTAAACCTTGATGCAAATTATACGGCTCTCAATCTACTTTATGCAGGTGCAGTTACAAGAGAAAACATTTTAATAAGTGAGAATTTTAAATAGAGTTAAAGCTCTATTTACAAGAAGCTGAAAATATAAAGGAAACTCAGAAAAAAAACCCATAAAGTTCCTCAGCCCTTTTCTCCTGCAAACCCCCTTTGAAATGGATAAGCACTTGCACAATAAGACTCTCCATGCAGATGGATGGGATGCTGGCACAGTTCCATTGCATTATTTCCAAGCTGCTAATGAGTCAACAGTAACGATGTCACACGATGTTTTTGAAAAGACTTCAGGACATTAAGAAATTGAAAAAACCCTGCAACGACCAAACCCTCACATTTTCAAAATTTTGGTTATGAAAAACTTAGTTAAAATCTTAGCTTTTCCCCAATCAATGTCCTATAGCTGAAAGGTTTTAATGGTGTTTTATATAAAAAATATACATAACCTATCAATCCAAATCCAGCCAATTCCTGCTCTTAGTGAAGCCCAGTTCTCATGCTGACTTTGCTTGTCAAATTAGCCTCTTGGCAGTTTCAGATGCTAAAAATCCAGGACCTTCTGGAGATCAAAATAGTAATTACAAAGCGCAGGTGCTTTTTTGAAAATTTTAAAATGCCGACAATTACCACAATCAGTATCACAAGGTGTTTTGCTAGAAAAATATCGGCCTGCACACTGTGGATTCAGAGTGAGGATGCCACAGGAGTCAACGTTACAAAAATTCCAACAGCAGAGTCAATCAGAAGATGACAGCAGTGCTGGCAGTGCTCTGAGGCTCAGGCTCCGTCTGAACCCGGACAGGAGAACAAAAGCCTGGGCGGCACATGGCCGCACTGTTTATTTACAAAGGTGTACACTTTCTCAGGATCACACATTCTTGTTTTAACCACTGTAAGACAAAAAATAGTTCATTTAAGGTTTTTAAGTCATGGTATGTTAATTTTTACGAGGCTGCTTTTTCCTTCTATTTTTCTGATGTAAAGATTGCTTTCAGTGCTTTATCGTCTGTCCTCATTTAATCCATTTCAAAAATATCTCTGCAGCACGAAACGTTGCTGTTGATCTCATTAAGTGTCTTCTAATAATTACAGGTTTTAAGAAAGCTAAAGACAAAAACTGACTGAAATTAAGCTTGTAATGAAAAAGAACTGGATAAAAATGAGTAGGAGTATGGTAATTACATGCTTACGACTGTGACAGTAGGCAAAAGAAAACAGAGCAGCAGATGGTACCTAAATCTAAAGGAAAATGTAAATGATGCTGAACAGAGACAGTTCTCTAAATAATGGTGTATTTACCAGCAGGTAGATATTCCACCTAAAGAAGTGCTGCCTGATAATTCAAGGACAGTCATCCTATACAGGAGGGATATAGAAGTCCTCTCTATTTGAATGATAAATCACTTTATCAATTTCTACATCCTGCAGGGCTTTTACCTCACTTTCCTGGCCATCTCTACAATTTTGCTTATCAATAAACTTACATTAGATTTGATATTTGTCACTGGTAGTCACAAAAAACATCACCTTCTTCTGTGACCTTGGTAGCCTTAACATGGCTCTTTGCAACGTAACCTGGGTCAGTAGTAGATGGCCTCTAGTTCAGTGGGGAAAATAAACTAAAATCCAATAAAAATTATCGTCACCATTTTAAGATGGGCTCCCAGGAAGGCTGCTCAGCGTCACAGTAAAAGTGTTATGTGAATAAGAGCGATGGAAAAATCAGGTGTCTCCAGTTTCCTGTGTCTGTACCTGCAACAGAACATGAAAGATCAAGAGGACCCGGGCGGGAGGTCTGGCCAGCAAAGTGCTGACTTACAAAAGAGGTTTTTTAAAGAAGGGCAGAAAGTAGAGCATGTGTGCAGTCCAAATGTTTCATCAGTGAAAGCTTGTGTGTCAGGTCTGATAAACTGCTGGCTGAAGCACCAGCCAGCTGCCTAAAAGCCGCTTTCCAGCTATGAATTATTGGGTGTGTATAAACAGAGTTAATAAGTTTCTTGAGCCTTGTTTTGCTCATCTGGTTATAATTCTGGAACCAGCAATGTACGACCGCTCTGTAGAGCCAGGCAGTATTTGTCCAAAGATATTTTTACTCGTACTTTGTTCCTCCTTTGCAATGCAAAAGAAAGAAGAGGAAGGGAATCTTTATCTATGCATTTTGCACATTTATACACTTATATATTTATATTGCATATAAATATGTTTGCTTTTTATACAAAATTTTTCCTCCAAAGGAATACTACAAAGGCTATAAAATCTATTAACTGTTAAAAATTATTATAAAAATAGTATTTAGAAATTATAATTATTTTCACTTCTCGTATGTCAAGACAACCAAAAAAATATTGCTGCCTACCAGCAAACAATGAATATACATAGGCAGTGAGATCATCATCTCAGAAGAACTTCTGATTACCATAGATTGTTTCCTCTATTTTTTGGCCAACTTGTACAGACTTCTTCCAAGGACTGAGGCACATTCCTGTCTACGATAAAAATGACATTAGATTGAGTTGATTAGGTGTCAAAGAGGCTACCTGTGCCTTTATAATTTTACTTTTTCTTCCTTGGTAACCCAAATTCCATGTGTGTTCCAAAACCTCCACCGGTTTTAAAGAGTTTCCTGTGGGAGGTAAGCACCCAGTGCGGCCCCACATCACTTGCTTGGCTCACCTGCACCACCATGAGCTTCCACACCACGGCCTGAACCAGCAACACACTTTTATGCTTTGTAATATGCTAAAAACCTGCAGGACATGGTCCCAGGCTGCCTTACGATGTATTTTCTCTTTCCATCTCAGTTCCTACCAGCCCATGTCATGACCTGCAGATGGGCTGATGAGTTACTGCTTGTTATTCTGTATATTTTGCTTCCTTTAATAGATGCAGGTGCACATGCTGCTGAAATGTTTTCCCCAGGAGCCCGCAGTTCTTAATCATCCTATTAAAGTGATTGTGTATTTGCCATAATTTTCACATTAAAATTATCTGCTTTAACTGCACACATAGAGCTGTTCAAATTATTTGTTGTGAACAACTGATTGAATTTAGCTCTGTTTGTTGTTTACAAATTGTCCCCTGCCTGTTCACAGTTTTAGAGAGCTGCTGAGTCACTGAAGTTGTTCAAGATATTTCAGATACTTTGGGCTGGAGATGGGGGGCAGGGGGCACGAGCACTATTGCTTGCAGTGAACCGATCTGAGCACAGAGTTTCTGAAATGCCATGGGGCACCTTGCAGAACAGCACCTAAGCTGGTGGCATGCTTGGTCTTCAGTAGGCTACCAGAGTTTTTCTCATCGTTAATGCATGTGTGCGTAGAGTCTTCCTACAGCAGCGGCAAAACAGAAATAGCCGAAGTGCTAACTTGGCGGCAGCAGCCTCCATGGATAGCGCACTGAAGCATTAAGCTGTCAATATATATATGTATATGTCCTGACTTCTGTAAATGTAGAGCCTGTATATTTTTGTCTTTCCACACTATGTTCTTCAGTCTTCTGGTCCAACTGGCTGATGTGCATAAAACAAGGGAGCTTCCAGGCACCACTTGATGTGGTGTAACTGCTTGCTTTAAATGTCTGGCTTGCCTGGACAGAGCGGGTAGACGCGTGCATCGCGCCTGCCTTGGAGTAAAGGGATGAAGACGATGACCTCAGATATCTTCTGGTACTTCTTAAGAATCAGTGATAAGAAAAAAGGTATTAGCTACCACACTGGCCATGAAGACCTCTCCTGCTCTGTTGGTTGTTTTTTTTCTAAATAGTTTAACGTGTTTTTATAGTGGGGTTTCAAGAACTCTTTTTGCCTCGCAGCAAGAAACATGCTTGCATACGGGGTATTTGAAAGGCTCTATAAGTTTAAGAGATGTCTCCTATTTAGAAATGCTTCCTGTGAACTTCTGTTCAAGAACTACAGTACTGTTTTAGAATTAGTCTCTTAGCTTTTCCAAAATAGATTTGTTTATAACATGCAGATAAGTGCATTGTTCAAGCTAATTTATCTTGCAGAAGTTTGAAAATTCTGCCTTTGCCTTTGGAACAAAGTATCAGTGAACTGAAAAAAACCTGACAAACATTGCTGTGAACACTTCTGCCACCATCCCCTCCCATCCCACTTTGCTTTCACAAGAAAAAATGTTACAGAGACGAGCACTGGTGATGGTACTCAGTTTATTTGTACGTGAAGTAGTGTTTGCTCGAAGGAATGAAAAACAAGGACACCATTTTCATGCTCCCAAGTCTCTTCTCTCGCCTCCTCTCCCTCTGGGATGTTTTGCAGGAGCATACTGCCAGTATGTTTCTTTCAGGCTTTCTCTTGTTAGTGTCTTGCCCCTTACAATGTTTCTCTCACCGTCATCTACACCATCACAAACAAGCGATCAGCTTTTGAGAGATGGCTCGTTGATGAAGCGCGGGAGTTACGGCTGAATTTCAGGGAGTTTTCTGTACAAACCATAACAAATGTACAACACTGGATGTGCCAGTTACCCACATCAGTCCCAACGTCTCCTTGCCCTGACACCTGCTCTCTTGGGACTGTTACTGTTCTCCACTTCTCCCTTTTGCCAGCAGAACAACATTACAATTTTTTTTTTTTTTTTTTCACCAAACCAGACTGATTTTCAGCAGAGACTTGGACTATAGGTCTGTCTCTGCGAGGTTAATGATTAATGTTTATGGTATTGTGCATATAACCTAGAGAGAGAAGAAGGGCCAAAGGCGATAGGGTACCATGAGTACTGTGATTAAAGCGATCTCCTAAATACAGAAAATGTTCTTATAAACTCAATGTTAATGTTAAGCACAAAATTCCTATAAGAAAAGCAGTCTTAGGAAGGAACAAGTGAAAAACAAAATATCCTTATGATAGTACCAGTTCAATGTCTTAAAAATTTCTAGTCTGGCTCAAGCAAAGTCATGAGTTCAGCTTAAAAATAATGAAAAATATAATTGAGGGCCCTGGTATTTGGCTATGGTTTCTCCAGATGCTTGCAAACTTCTGATCTTTGGCTTTCTCCTACCACACTGAAGGCTAGAAATTTTTTTCTTTTAAAAAGCCAAACGCTGAGATTCTTCCAGGGAGATCTGGAGTATAAATACAAGTGTTGGCAGCATTCTACCAGAGCTCAAATGACGTATTTTTATTAGTAGCTTGTTTACAGCAGCACCCACAATATGCTGGACCTTTTATAAACATTCAAGCGGGGATGGGTCACAAACTTTGATGTAGAAAATCATCATACTTGCACAGTAGGAATCAGTTAAAATTAACTCTAGGTGAGCCACGACCAGTGTCTCGGTATTACTGATAACTGCAGCGACAGTGGCTGAGCAATTTTATCTTGATGTCAACAGGTTTTGTATGGCTTCAACAGATGAGAATTTCTTCTTGTTTCCTCTCTAAAGCCTCTTTAAACCTGACTCATATACAAACTTGGCCAAGTTCCTAAATATTTCAAGCAAGCATTTTCAGGTACAAAAGTCACAGGAGACTTTGGGGTTTTCTTCAGCAGGGTGGTGTTTGGGTTTTTTTTGGTTGGTCGGTTGGTTTGTGGTTCTTTCCCTCTCCCTTCCTTTTTTTCTTTTTTGGAAGATTGGAGGGATGTTAAAACCACTATTTTACACCTTGAGTTCTGATGAGATCTTACACCTTACACCTGATGAGGCTGCAGCTTCATCACTAAAACAAATTCAATAAGATATAATCAGGAAAGCTGATAAATACTACAGACTCCTGCACCCTGCTCTGATTGTTACTATAAGAAGACTACAGTCCTACAGTTTGGTTTTTCTAATGTCAAATAATTGGCAGCTCAGCAATGTTGATGTCCCCTGAGGGCTGCCTGTCCTCCTAATTTCTTCTGTCTACTGAAAGTAAACACATGAAGTGTATGTCACGTGTCCACACAAGGCACGTAAACACACACACCGGTATTGGTGTGGGTCACGGAGACTCATTCCCACTCTATTATTTTTAACATCCTGATTTGTTCCTTCCTTCCCCTCCAGAGTTTATTTTTTACCTCTAATAACAGACATTTATATTATTGTAAATTGGGAATGGATCATGTCAACACCCTCAGCAGTTCATGCTACTTCTATAATACCTTTCCAGAAACTCAACACCTCTCTCCAGATTCTCTGTTACGGGACAGTGGTGATTCAGAGCCATGCCTGTGTCTGGTATGGGCCAAATGTTCTGGACAACAGAAGGCAAACAGAGCCCTGGCTTGGCTTATTTCACACATGCTCCACTGACCATTCATCTTCCTGCCATGAAAGGATGTAACACCATTTCCTCCTTCACACCAAATGTGAAATAGATGTCAAAACATAAACTCATTGAGGGAATGCTTCTTTGACCATCCCATTTCCTACTCTAGGCTTTTACCCGCTCTCTTCCAGTTCCCTTGATGTGAAAAATACCCGGTCTTCTCCTTCCTGCCAGATCCCAAAATTCAGATTAATTTTCTGTTATTTGAAAAACTACAGTTATCACCATTTGGAGAAAAATAATATTCCAGCATCTGCTTCTGAACTCTCTGGCTTGGACTGGAAATCTTCAAATGCCACCACTTACGCAGTTCTTTGTTAGTCATCTCACTGACTGCTTCAAAATCAAGGACAGGCTGAGAGAGTTGGGGTTGTTCAGCCTGGAGAAGAGAAGGCTCTGGGGAGACCTTATAGCACCTTCCAGTACCTGAATGGGCTACAGGAAAGCTGGAGAGGGACTGGTTACAAGGGCATGGAGTGACAGGACAAGGGGGAATGGCCGCAAGCTGAAGTAGGGGAGATTTAGATGAGGTCTGAGGAAGAAATCCTTCCCTGTGAGGGTGCTGAGGCCCTGGCACAGGTTGCCCAGATAAGCTGTGGATGCCCCTGGATCCCTGGAAGTGTTCCAGGCCAGGTTGGATGGGGCTTTGGGCAACCTGGTCTAGTGGAGGGTGTCCCTGCCCATGGCAGGTGGTTGGGACTAGATGGGCTTTAGGGCCTCTTCCAACTCAAACCATTCTAAGATTCTATGACTATTTGAAAATTCAGGAAAAGGCAAGTTCAGGGAAGATTATTCAGGACAAATAGGGGAGTAGAAGATTTCGACTTGAATCCTCTTTTCCATGCTTCAGCGTTTTTTATGAAAAAGTGGGTATCTTTCTGCCAGACCCAATCTCATTCTTTTTTTTCTGTTCTCATTTCCCAAACACTAGACCTCAGAAGCTGACAAGTTCCCAGCAGAATATAAGGATGAGTTCCAGGGAAGCTCTATCGATGTATATTTTGTGCAGATCTGGTCATAGTATTCCCTCTCAACCAGCATTAATGGTGAATTTTCAAAAATGGGGAAAGTTTGCTCTTCGTTATTGCCCCATGAGTTAGTACCAGTAAGCCACAGCAAGTGCCCGGGTGAAACCCCATCATTCTCAAGCACTTACCACATTTGATTTTCAGTCTGCTAACAGCAAATCATCCAGCAGTCAAGGAATTAATAATACATCTAAAGAATGTGATAATCTGAAAAGTACTCTCTGGAGACTCATATTGCTTTAAGAACAATAGATTGCTTCTGAAGCCAAGATGGAAATTCATCAATTAATTTGTATGAACACTTTCATTAGCAAGAAACTGATTTTGTAATGCTGTATTTTCTCCAACTCACATATGTTCTGCACATCACTTAATGCTGAAGGTGTCATGGTTATTGACAATATGTACCATCAGTACTCAAATTTACAGTGACTCAGAGTCATTAAACTGATCCTTGATGACCTTCTTTGGGCAAAAGTGGTAAAAAGTGTGCAAAGAAACACTGCTGTGAAATTTCAGTAAAACCAGATACCGTATATCTCTGAATAATAACCCTCAAAGTTCTAACACTCAAGCAACATATTTTAAAATTACAGTATACCAACAAACAAGAGCAAAACCATTTAGAATTAAACTGAATATGTATATTTAACAGCTTACACTTTGTTTCTGGTGGAGCAATTGACTTGATGGCCTTGGTCCTTCAGTGCAGCCGATGAAGTGTTCCCAGAAACCATTGGTTCATTACAGTGGCACTAGATGCCCTTCCTTAGCCAAATACAGAAAAATAAACTTTTGCATTTAGGTAGTACAAGGTAGAAGCAGAGTCTGTTTTCCCATTCACTTTCCACTCCTTTCCAGATTATACTGTAAATCTACCCATTCTGCTTTTGAGAGCCTGATCCAACCTGGGAGCCACCAGGAGCTGATTAGTGAGCTGGGTTAGAGCTGTGGCACGGCACAAGGAGACAACCAAATGAATGATTCCATTCACCTACAAGTTAGAGAACTCACAAAACTAATGAATAGGAATGTGATTTTAACACCTTTTACATTAACCCCCCCCCACACACCCTGAAGTCTTGTAATCAGATCCAGATCCTTGTGGTAAGAAATAGATCTCAAATTCATATCCCCCCTGGTCTATTCAAGTGAGATTATGCTGCCACTGATCCTTATTAACCCAGGTATTGAATTTCTGTCACATCTAAACCACAAAAAGTAATTCCATTTTTCATATTTTTACTTGCTGACAATAAGACTGGCTGAATTTTGTTAGATCTTTAAATGATGTTTTATTCTGAATGCTCTTTTTTGTTGCTCTTGGGGTAATACAGAGTTAATAAGAATGATTGTGCTGTTGACATAAGTGACTTCTAGAAAGAAGCAGCTGCAGATTAAGTGAGATTTAATGACTAGAATAATAAAATATCAGGTGGTTGATATTACTTCATATCATAATTGGTGGGAATTGTTGCTAACTGCTTTCTCTAAACAACATGAGTATTTCAGAATATACAGTACAGATTTGGAATGGCAAAGCATTCAAAAGAGAAAGAAAGCTTTCCATTCATAATTGTGATTTAGTATTACTATTCATAAATATTATTTCAAACATGAAGAGGAGGATTTTGCTGGCAAAAAGCAAAGTGCTGTTTTGGGTTGCCCATTCTGTATATATATATATATATATATATATTTATCATAAGTGTGGCTGGGCTTTGTCCATATAGGCACTTACCAAGCCGCCATGCTTGAGGCTACATCCTGGGTCTCTGTATTTTTATATTTCTTTAGATCTGTATGCATTCTATTCCATATAGCTTTTTCTGGCCTTAAAAGCCACTGTGCACATTGAAGCTCTACCCTCTGAGACAGCATCTTTCAGCTGCTTTCAGCCCCAGTCTACGCTGGACATTGCAATTCCTCAGTATGTAGTGAAGGACAGGATGATTTAATATTTAAGCCACTGGGGAAAAGTGCTCGTTTTCATATAGAATTCATAGGTGTTGCAAGACAAATTTAAATACATCTATAACTTCTTCATAAAGTCTTCATAAATCTAAACACAAAGCATTCCTTATGGAGCTCTCACTTTATCCTATTTTTTTCAACATTTGCTCTTCATCAGGCCTTCAATTTTTTCTTTACTTATGTCCTGATCAGGCAAATAGTGCTTTCAAAATTGCCTACACCTTCTCTTAGAATAGTATTAGGCTAAAAGAACAGGCAGTGTAAGGATCCTTTATAGTATTTTGGTAAAAAAAAAAAAAA
>VXBL01010544.1:482376-665036 GCA_013400195.1 Aramus guarauna
CCCCCCCACACACCCTGAAGTCATGTAATCAGATCCAGATCCTTGTGGTAAGAAATAGATCTCAAATTCATATCCCCCCTGGTCTATTCAAGTGAGATTATGCTGCCACTGATCCTTATTAACCCAGGTATTGAATTTCTGTCACATCTAAACCACAAAAAGTAATTCCATTTTTCATATTTTTACTTGCTGACAATAAGACTGGCTGAATTTTGTTAGATCTTTAAATGATGTTTTATTCTGAATGCTCTTTTTTGTTGCTCTTGGGGTAATACAGAGTTAATAAGAATGATTGTGCTGTTGACATAAGTGACTTCTAGAAAGAAGCAGCTGCAGATTAAGTGAGATTTAATGACTAGAATAATAAAATATCAGGTGGTTGATATTACTTCATATCATAATTGGTGGGAATTGTTGCTAACTGCTTTCTCTAAACAACATGAGTATTTCAGAATATACAGTACAGATTTGGAATGGCAAAGCATTCAAAAGAGAAAGAAAGCTTTCCATTCATAATTGTGATTTAGTATTACTATTCATAAATATTATTTCAAACATGAAGAGGAGGATTTTGCTGGCAAAAAGCAAAGTGCTGTTTTGGGTTGCCCATTCTGTATATATATATATATATATATATATTTATCATAAGTGTGGCTGGGCTTTGTCCATATAGGCACTTACCAAGCCGCCATGCTTGAGGCTACATCCTGGGTCTCTGTATTTTTATATTTCTTTAGATCTGTATGCATTCTATTCCATATAGCTTTTTCTGGCCTTAAAAGCCACTGTGCACATTGAAGCTCTACCCTCTGAGACAGCATCTTTCAGCTGCTGTCTCAGAGGGTANGAAGTGCCGCGGTACCTTCAGAACCCAAGTGCCATCTCCCGATGTGATGCTGGCACTCTGGCCATGCTCCAATGACCTTCACAGACGAAGGCTGGATCTTCATCTGGGAGCCTGGCTAATGGGGAGAGGTAAGTGCTTGAAAGGTCTCTGAAGATCAGTTTAGTGGAGAGTCAAACAAAGTAGCATGAGCAGGAAGCTGTGTGGGATGTTGTTTAATCCAGCCTGTACAAACCACAGGGGAGGGGAAGATGGATTTAACCTCTCTGAGCCTGGCACTATAGCAGATGATTAAAGGCACTCATGTAACTGAAAAGGCAGATTAAGTATGTAAACACGCAGCTATAAAGTACCTTTATGTTCACTGCCAAAACTTTTTTCACGGGCTTTCCAAAATCCCATTCTTGGCATTTTTTACTGATAAATGTATTCATTTCAGGTAGTTATGAGCTCAAATGCTATACCAAAAATTGTCCAGTCAATACAGCCCCTCTGAAATTTATGAAAGGCATAAAAATGTCTTTTTTCTGCCAAATGAGCAAGGAAACAGATAATGAGCTGTTTCAAATTTTCATGTGAAGCAGTAATCCAAATCTCCATCAAAATAAAATTGGGTAACTTGTCAGGTTGAGAGAAGAGATAAGTTACCACAACAACTCATCAACAAATTCTCCTGCAAGTCTGAATGTGGACTTGGTGGGTTTGTAAGTCTCAGCTAGACTTAAATTGGCTACGCATGCTGTGAAACGGTGATTATATCAGTGGAAAATGGCAGAGAACGGTTCTTTAGTGACTTACTGTTGTAGGCACAAGATTGCATTCACTGTGATGGCTTCATTGAACATAAATTTTGCGGCTCAAAAATCATATTATAGTGTTATGGTGAAATACAAAAAGGTCATCTCAAGCTAAATGACCTTTTAAAAGAAATTAAGGACTAGTAAGCATATTAGACTAAGTGTATAGAAATGGTTTAAACTTGAAAATTAAGGAAATACCAGAATAAAGATATAAAACTTCTATAAGTTAATCACCTGAAGCCAGAAAACATTCATAACTGTTTACTAGGGATTGAAAAGGACTGAGAAAACTGCTTGCCAGCTATGGTAGCACAAAGAAGCAGAGGCAAAATTGGTACTAAAATTATCCATGAAATCAACTGTAAAAAAATCACTGACTCTCTTACCATGTATGCAACTGCTTCAGTAAGAAAGGAAAAAGATGTTTGGAAAGCTGTATCCTCTTAGTGAGGATGAAATAGAACTTCTTTGAGCTCCTGCTGGACAGCTGGTAGGTGTACACGGAGCTGTTTGTCCTGCCATGTTTCTGTGCCGGCATAACGATGTCCTGCAGCAGGAGGTGATGCTCCCACAATTTATGTGCTTTTATACTCCCTCACACTCACAGTATTATGACTGAATCCACATGGAGACTAATTACAAAGACAAATGGTGAAGAGGCACACTTGCCTCCAAACTCAGGCATTTTCAGACCCATACCAAATATATTACATGCCAATTTTTAAAGGTTAACTAGTGAAAGTCGTTGGTGTGAAACTACTTGTACCCTATTTTAAGTTAACTCATCTCTGTTCCGGTGTTTCTTAAAAAGGTCAACCACCTACTACAGCATTATAAAAGAGGGAAGTAAATTTGGCTGCCAAAAAACACACTTTGGGAAGATCTCCCATATTCACTGAAAATAATGAGCTGAAGTTAGAGGAAAACCCCACAGCTATACATGGAAAAGAGAAGGGAAAGTAGTGAGTGACAGAAGCTGACAATATGTGACCGGCTTAAAATACCCAATGAAAAATTACATTTCTTCACCAGCATAGTCAATAACTTCATTTACATCCATTTTTATCAGCACAGAGTTCAACCTCCTGGTAAAAGTGATACTCAAACACTCCTAACAATGTTCAGGTGTCAGCAGATTGAATTTGGGTTAGAGATTACCAAGATTATGCCAGCGTGTGTAAATAGATACAGTTTTAGTAGATACAGTTTTATTGGCTTCAGCATTCCCAAGCTGATTTGCAGATACTGAGATCTGTCTCTCAGAGGTTAGCGTACTTGTAGGTACTAAGATGGATGAGAAAAACTGAGATACAGGGTGATAAAAATTATGATAATTAAACAGATAAAAAATGAATAGCTGGATAGCGTGATGTGGATAGTCAAGGAGAAGCCAGCCAGCTCTCACTATATTTTATGATTATCAGAGCTCCACATGAGAGCACATGACTGATGGGTGGTATTATCAAGGAGAGTGGAATATGTCCTATTTTAACCTTTTATTTGTTTAACCTTTCCTGTATGGGTGAGATTATGCAGCTGAATTCCTTATTACTTGGAAGGGATTGTATTTTTTTCTTTTATATCAGGGATGATCAAAGCATAGCAAAGTCTTCGTATAAGTAGCTGTTAAAATGGAGCTATAATTACAAAAGAAGCGTATCCATCCTCAAGTTCTATTTCCTGTTATTTCTGCAGGGCTGCCTATTTTCCTACAACACTAAAAGGAAAAGAGATTTAAACCCACAGACTTTAGAAAAAATTACCTGTTCTAAAAACATGGAAAAGGTAGATAAATAGAAAACACTGGGATCCAGAATTACTGTTTTGCGGTTTAAATGTATCGAAAGGTTAAACAGCGGTGCTGTGTATTTCAAAGAACACGACCATTTTAGCTCCCAAGTGCATGACCATAGCAGTAAACAGGGCACACATCAGTTCAGTACTCTTACATTCAGGGCAGGCATACGCATCTTAGCAGAAGATATTCACACATCTGAAGTTCCTAGTAAAACTCCTTTGAACTTGAGTGTTTTCCAGTGTAAAGGTGCTGGACAATCAAAAAATAATTGCTCAGACAAGTACACTTGACAGCTATTAGGCCGTTTATTTATTAATGCCTGGACTAAAATGGAGCAAGGTCACCTGCATTAGTCATAGTTCTGCTGTGCCCAAGTACGTGTAAGCACTAGTCATGGCCAGTAAAGAGCACCAAGGCCACAGTCTTCAGCATCTGATGTTACCGAGGTCTTCAGCAATCAGAGTCCATCTAATTTTAGCTAATAGAGATCAAAGAATTTCCCATAAAATCCACTTCTTCCTATCAAATAAAAAATAACTTCTCGTTGAGATAACCTCATACCTGAGAACAAAGCATAGGCACCTCTAGCTGTGTAAAGTAAATCTCCAACTGGGCTGAAATATTATTTCAAGGCAGAGAGAACTGACCTGCCAGGACTAACATAGAGGTTTCCACCTTCAATCTGATCATCCGAGTGATTTCAGTTTGGCTGGTTAGTTGCTCGTTTGCCTATGCGTGCCAACCACTCCCAGCAAGAGGACTGGGTAGCCTTCGTGGGACTCCAGAGAGAAGCCACCTAAGAAACTCCATCAGCTCATAACACAAAAAATCACGTATGGTCCTGATCTATTGTCCTGGTAACAAAATCTACATATGCCAATCAACAAGCCAAAGTAAACTGCTAACACATTGTCTGCTGTCATTACTCCATATTCCAAAACTATTTCACATCGTTACCTGCATAGACATCATTAATCCCTTCTCAGCTGCCAAAAAATCCCTTCTGGAGAAGTTGCTGTTACATTGTTATACAGAATGTTGTAAGGGTGGTAAATAGAGTGAAATAAGTAAAATATGATTCTAAATACTAATGTAATGATTGGATTATTTGTTTACCTCTATTACTTAATTTAAATGATGCTGACTGGGAGCTGGAGTTCCATAATTTCAGTTATAGAATATTATGTATGCGCTCTTCTATTTTTTTTGAGCCCTTGCTGCCAAATAAAGTGCTGTTATTTAATGGCATCTGCGGAACAAGCATGGGCTGAAATTGTCTAAGAAATTTAAGAATACGACAATTTATTATGCAAGGCTTCATGATTATGTTATGATTATCTTCTGCCTTTTATGTGTTTACAGGATTTGTTGACAGGAAAAAAAGATTTAATACAGATAGCACGTGGTATTTTTACAGTACATTTTCTACTTGCACTTTATTTTTCCTCAGTTTTCAGTGATACTTGGATGAATGTCTTTTCCAAGAATCATATCAAATAGGCAAAAAATGTAATAGCAATTAAAATGTTTTAAACAGAACCGTATTTGGAAGTGTATGCCATGATTTTTCTACCAAGCATATTGAGATATTTATTTAGCTACAGACTTTTGACTGGCTAAAATCAAACAGCTGGCCCTTCATTTGGTATAATTAAGGTCATAACATTGAAGCTAACGGAGGCAAGTTGAGTTTCACCAGCTGATACTTTGTCCAGTGTTTGTTTACTTCATTCTTTCCTAGATCTGACCTGCATCTTTCCTGAACCTCAATCCTATCCTGCTGTATAATTTTGTCTCTTAAAAGCCAATAATAAAGCACAAATCCTGCTCCCATAGAGAAGTAAGGCCAGAAAAGCAGCAGCAGCTGCAGTGACAAGAGGAGCAGACCATGCAGAGGAATACAAAATCCCTTGCAAGTCACAGAAGACAGTGGCACGAGGTGTGCATGAGCACAAAAGGCACTTACAGGCAGGCCAAAAATCAAGAAAAAAGATGGTATCAGTGAATTTGTGAGCTATGCACATGCCAGTGACCAAGTCTCTCTTCTCATATGCGATGCGACTGGCTGTGTCCCAAGAAAAGCTTTGTTTCAAGTCCTTCTCCCAGGTTAGGGAAAGGTGTGCCATGCCACAGTGCTGCAGTGGTCCTTACCCCATGCCCTTTTCGTTGGGTTTGCTTCACGGGGTAAAAATGCAGCCTTAAAAAGCCAGAGGAGAAAACCACGCCCATTATTAAACTCAGGAATCACAAGACATCCTTAAATATAAACAACCCAAGCAGGAAAGCTAAGGTGGGTTATCTAAGGTGGGTTATTTGCTTCAGGTTTTTTCCCCAGATATTATGGTGCTTGTCAAAAGATGGACTTTCAGGGAAAGGGGGACTGAAATTTTGACAAAATTGTAATGATATTAAACAGAAGTAGTCACCTCTCAGCTTTCTTCCTATATGAGAATAGAACATAGAGTGTCAAAACTTTTTTGAATTGCAAAAATATACCAATTTTATACTTTAGTAACAACATTTTTCAGTTTTCATTCAAAACAACACTTCTCCTTTATAAGTATCTCTTTTTCTCTTTTTTTCCTACTTTTAAAGAAAACAGATTTACAAAGGATTAAATAACCCAACGAGCAAAAAAATTCATTCCAGGTTAACTCAAAACATCTTTCTACATTCTTCCTGCCTCATCCCCTGCAACCTGGGGCTTATTCTGGTTCACCTCGAATTTTGTGTCTCATTTTTCGCCAAACTGAACCTCCCCCCCCAGTATTCATCCAGCTCCACTAACAGAAAGGCCTCGTGCAGAGAAATATGCATGAAGAGATGGGCTACGTAACTCTCACTACAACTACAGCCAGGCTGATAGAAGCAGAGCTCATGGATGCCGCGGGCTGCCAGGCTGAGGTCTATCGCTGCTGCCGCCACTGCCGAGCCCTCTGCCTGAGCCGCCGGATGGACATGCTGATCGGCTGCTTCCCAAACTTCTTCATGATCTCCTTGATTCTCGCCAGGTTGGTTTTGGAGATGGTGAAGTCACACTGGGTCGCTCCCATGTCGTAACCGACTTCGCAGGTCTTGGTGGCAGCGGTGTAGCCCTCCGCCTTCACGCCCACCACGTATTCCCCCGGGTTGAGAAGACGCCAGTAATCCCCGTCGGCTCCTGGTAGGAAAAGAGATGGTTTTCAGGACAGCAGCCCTTTCTCCTTGAGGAACATGTTGTTTATGAAAATACAGAAGTGCCTGCACATGGATAAGGTGACATCTGGAGCAGCAACCCTGCGTCCTCAGACCAGGAGGGTGCCAATGAGGCTGCCCCCATCACACATACCCCTCCTTGTCCTGCCAACCCTACTAGAAAACTTGTTTTCCAAACAATGAAAAAAGGACAACAGGCTTCAGTCTGACCTAAGATTTTTGTTAGTTGAAGATCCTGAGGCAAAGAGCCACCTTGTAATGGCTGCTGATTCCTGAGGGGTATAAAGGACCTTCCCCAAACTAATTTTAACTAACTAACCAAGAGAAGCTCCAGTGGGGTACTGCCATCGTACTCACGATCCTGGCCAGACTGCCTGGACACGTGTTCCGGTGCTATTTAGTACACAAAGCGTGTCATGGCACAAAGTCAACTCACTTAGAGATCTGAATAAATATCCCCTTTATAAAATCTTACATTGAGTTTTATTACACTAATTTTCCTGCAAACTCATCAGGGTACTTAGCCACTTGCTTACCTGTAAATGCATGAACAGAGCTCGTGTAATCAACTAAACTACTCATGCACAAATCAAGATGCATTTTAACACCTCATTGAATCAGGACTTTCTGTTTTCTTCTTTTCTTTTTTTTTTTTTTTTCCCCTGTAAATGATCTCAGATTACCCATACACACATAAGAACGGTTTTAGATGACTTCTTAAATATTATTTTAACTAGCAAGTATGCTTAGTTGTGGACTGAAAAAGGTGAAACACTAATATCTACAATTAGTTTTGCTCTGTCCTGGGAAAACCCACTGTGGAATGAAAGTGCATATTCAAATATGCGATTCTATATACAAATAGAAATGCATCATCTCTTCTATGAAGAGGGCTTGGCTTTTTTTTTAGCACTGACGAGAACTGACAACGTTATTATCACTAGTCTTGGATCTCTTGCAATGCAGTGTGTTGCAAAAACTAAAAATGATTTACATAAAAATATTATATTTGGGAAAAGATCAGACTAGCTAACCTCTGTTTAAAGAAATGGGAATTTAATTTAGGCATTGGTAAAATAAAAAACCATGTTTGCATACAGCAAGTGTTAGCAAAACAGCAATATCCGGTATACCCCACTACTGTAGTCTGAATGCAAGTGTAAAATTTTTTGCAAGAAGCACACCAGATTAACTCAGTTCTTGCATGCCAGCTTGTTCAGGTTTTTCCTTCAGCAATTTTGACCCCAGTTGGCATGATGGTCAAGGTCCAGATTTTCTATTTTTCATGACCTGGGCATTTTTAGGAAGGACTCTTTAAGAAGCTCTTTATTCAGTTCTCCCTTACTATCGGGTCTGTTGGCACCTTGACCAAAACAGAACACATGAAGCTGCCCAGGTTTCTTGAATTTATCCCCAAGGGCTCATTTTTAGCTGTAAATGCTCTGGTGATACTACAGGACTGGCAAAAGGCTACGGATCACCCCATGCATGGCCGTGAACACATCCTTGGTCAGAGGTTGGCTTTAGCTCCTGGACTTCAAAACTGACCCATTTTTTTCTGACACATTTAACAGGCACTTCATCACAACCCTGCTCACAAAGCCAGAAGAAAATCTACACATTCACACACCACCGGGAAATTATTACAAAGCTGGATATTAAACTGTTAGCAGGATGCACTTTACCTCCTTTCCGTTTACAAGTAAGTAGACATTAGTATTTCTGTCAGCTGTCATCGCCCAGAAGGTAATACCAGACTAAAAGGGTTTGGGTTTTGGTGTTTGGTTTTTTTTGTTTTTTTTTTTTTTTGAAAATCAGATTAAATGCAGTAGGTAAAAAATTTCAGAGCAGATGGCAGGAGAAATACAATTAGAAATACAGATAAATTTAGTAAATAATAGGCTTGCTAAAAGAATAGGCTCCAGTGGGAGCAGGCTGGAGGCAGACTACATCTACCTCCTCCTGTTGGGTCTGGAAAAGAATTGCCATGCCTGCCTGGATAAAATAACAATGCATAAAAATACGCAGACAGTATTACTACAAATTCAATGTGTCAGATGACTCCATAAACACTTCAAGTAAGAGGAACACTCTTTAAGCCTGATAGGATCCTTGTTACAATTAAGTGTCATATTTACACTTAAACGTACCAAATTTAACTACATTATAAAAATCTAAGTACCTACAAAAGACTCTGCAGGAAAGCTAGCCATAGTGCTGCACACCCGATGCATGTAACAACTAAAACTCAGCTCTTCTTTACCAAACAAGAATGAGGCGGAAGAGTTATAATACCAGAGTTATGCTTAGCTTAGATTAATGTCATTAAATATTACTAAATGCTCCTTCAAAATCTTTGGGTTTCATTACATAACATATGCTGAAATCATATGAAACTTAGCAAAATATTCAAAAAAAGTCTCTGAACATTGTGTGAAATTAAATTAATTATGCTTTATTGCAGAAATCACACTGAATGTGCATTGTTCTTTGGAGTCTGGTACAGGCTGTCATACGGAAGAGTTTCACCAGAAGAAAACTCTACATTTCTTCTGCAAGATTTGCTTTGAGATTTCCAAAATGTGCAATTACAGGAAGCAACCCACAAAACTGCCTTTGCAGCGTGGGCTACAAAGGTGTCCATGTGCATTTGGTCATCCAACTCTTTTCCAAAGGTTCTCTCGGAGACCACAGCCCTCATCCAACCGCAACAACGTGTAAGCACTCAGACTTGGTCAATAGTTACATCCGCATCAAGAAAAAATGGAATCATTTTCCAGAAAGAATCAATGACTTCAATTAGCCTATTAATATTGTTACCTTAGTGTCAGCAACACTCTCTTCCCATAAGATATACTGTACATCCAAAGAAAGTTAAAAAAAAAAAAATGCTTTCCATATACTTTTTTTTTTTTGTCCACAGGAAGAAGCAGAGAAATGTTCTCAAACAAGTATATGTTATTAGAGGTCCATTACAGACAACTTTTGTCTGGCTCTACAGGGTGGCTGACCACATTAATGTATCAAAGAAACAGTGGATACCTTACAGCTTAGCTCACTTTAAACAAATCTTATGAATAGAGATAGTGGCCATAATTCTTCTCCTGCTTGGCCTATTTTTATATCAAGGCAACTCGGAGGTTTAAATGGATTCATTTTTCATTTTAAAAGGTATAACTGAAAGAAGACTGCTGACAATTTGCCTTCTTTTTCGGGAGTTATACATGTCATTTTAGCTTTTTGGCTCCAACGTAAACTCTCCAGTTTCAAAGACTAATGAGACATACATTGTTACCTGTATAATATAAAACAAGATAGAACTTTTATGTTCCCATCTACAAAATTACTCCCAAACAGAGTGTCAGCTTAATCATCTCATTAAAAGAAAAGAATTCAAATGAATGAAATAAGTACTTTTAGTTTTACTAACGATCTCAGATGGCCTTGAGCCATGGAAGCTCAGCTCTAAGTCTAGATGTAAATAGCTGCAAGTTTCCCCGAGCAATACAAGGTGGATTCCGTGGTCCTGCACCGTTGTGAACGTGCCACCAGGACTCCTCTCCGTGTGCATGTTTGCTGTCTTTAAACTGCTGATTTTTTCTTTCATGTGGCAATCCAGTGTCCTGAGAGCTGGAGATTAGTCACCTATTGCATTTGCTCGGCCTCAGTCAGAGCAATACATTAATTCTGTTAACAGAGAAATACAAACTACAGTTCATGGCAGTCTTTCAAGACCGCCAAGACTTCAAAGACAAGAAAAACCAACTGATTACTTTAATTCCTCGTATCATTTCCCAGTGGTCCCATTTTGAAAAAATTAAGGCAGAATCATTATTGCCTAATTAAATACCTGTCATTCGATGTTTTCTTTTACAATACAGACACAGTAGCACTGAAATAAAATTAATGTAAACTAAGTTAGCTATTCCGAGATTTATTATTGGCTCAGATAATCTACTGCAGCAAACATTCAAGATTTTGAAGTCTCTTATCTATAGCCCTATGATATTCCACAGCCTGAAATCAGTTCACGTGTCAAAGTGTGCCACAGTGTACCTTAGTGCTAAAGTAAGTGAAAGTAGCAGCTAATGAAAGACCCAGAATGCCGGTCAGGATGTTAAAAATACATAAAATTAGCATTCCCCTTTCTAATATTGAACCAAACCTAGAGTACACAACAACACGATTTGTCTGATTATTCATCACGATGCTACTTTTCCATAAACTTCCAACAGAAGCCTTAAGCTCTTGCAATCAGCACTTTGAGCGCAATCACTAAAGACTCCTGCTGACATCTTGTTTTGCTATTACTTTCTGCATATCCCCTCCGTCGTTTCTCTGTTTAAGATGACTGTGTGGCTTAAATCACAGCACAGTACCTACACAAACACAACAGCCATTGGACACTATCCTAGCCATGACCTGCCAACAATTTTCATTAATCTTGTAATTGCTAGCGTTTATTTAAAGCGGTTCTTTATTTAGTGCCATAACTACTTTCCAGGACGTTAAATAGGCTCAGAGTTTACTCTGAATATACATATCCACGTCTGGGTAGCATCAAGACTGCACTAACAAGGCAAATAGCCATTTGTGTGGGGTTTTTTGAAACTATACATATTGAAAAGTAATTGTCGGGGCTGAAATTCACGCCCGCAAAGCAGCGTCTCTACTGAGCCCCAGTAAAGAATCTTTAATAAAGCTGTGCTGTTTTGCAGGAGGCTCTTCAGGTTGGGAAACTCCCCCTTCCCTGCAGCAGCTGTTCCTCCTCTGGACACCGCCTAAATCATATCTCCAACACATTCACAGTCCTGTAACTGCTAACAGCCAGAGAAACACTCTTTGCCCACCAAGGCATTACCTACACCCTTGTTTTTCAGCGCTGTATTTATTGGGGGTTAGATTTGCACTGAGTTAGCAATAACAGTTCTTTAGACACAGCCTTACTCAGGCTATTGATTTTGGGCAGATAAAAGGCTGTTTGCTCAATACTTTAAAAGTGGTGGAAAGAGGCAAAGGAGCAGTGAGGAAAGCCATGGAAAGCCACATCTCTGTTCTTGACTACGCAGCTGCACCATGGCAAGAAGTGACTCCCTCCTCGTGTGCCGCTCCTTCTGCAACGCTCTCCTTGGACTGTATGCTATCTGCTGGCTTTTCTCAGAAAAGAGTTCAAAGTTGCAATGAGGTCCCGTATTTTGTTTTTAAACCACAAATCTGTTCATTTGCACTGATGTTTTGGGGTGTTCTTTTTGTGAGATTTTTTGTTTTGTTTTGTTTTGTTTTGTTTTGTTTTGTTTTGTTTTGTTTTGTTTTTACCTGTGCGAATGTCATGGTTAACACCTTCTACTGAAATAACAGCATTTGGGATTCCCTTTCCATGCACATCTTTTACGATGCCTTTGATGCCTCGATGGACCTATTGAGACAATAAATAACAAATACGTATTGCACAGCAATGAACAGTACTATCATTAGGAAGATACAACAAACCATTAATTCCATATGTGAATTAAGTGTATTCTATTCCTACTCTATGGTTCAAGCAATTTCGAAATCTCATTATTAACCCAGTATTAGCCTTCCAGGCATTAGCTACTTCTGAACCAGCTTACAAATTCTGTTAGGATTCCTTAGGCATCAAATTGAAGAGACAGACAAACCAAGCAGATAAAACAGCAGACGTAAGGGTTTTTTTTTTCTGACAGTCACTTCTAGCAAGCTCTGCACTCAGGTCAAATTTTAACAAGCTTCATTATTTTGTCCTCCTAAGTTAAAACACCCTGGCTGAAGTGATATGCCAGTATTGCTTATAGGGAAGGTTTCTATCACAAATACCAATAATCATTTAATTAGTCATGCAAGAAAAACATCAGAAACCTGAAACTCCCTTTCAATCTGAAAGGAGTCATCAAGTTATTCAGAAGTTGTCCTTCTGTCGAATACCTGTTCCATAAAAACAATCAGGGACTCGCGGTTGTTTTCCCATTCTTCGGGCAGCTCGCTCTCGTGGGGATACTTGTCACAGCCAACGTAGATGGATAGCTCAAAGCAGTTTGTGTGCAGGTAACTGAAGTCATTTATGCCTGTCAATGGGATGGAGAAAAGAAACAATTTACATTGTCTTTTAATCTATTCATCAGATCTGAGCAGGGCCCTTCTGCTATCACAAAACTGACAGGAAATAGAGATTTAGCAGAAAATAAACAAAACAACAACAACAAAAAAAAAGAAATAAAGAAATTAAACTAGTTCCGGATAAAGTTTCTATGACATTGATGGAGAAGATGGGAGAACACCAGGAAGATGTTAGGAAAAGTCTCTCTTTACAGCAAAATCTTGTGCTTTGCTTTTCAGAAAGCACTATACTGCACTAATCCTGGACACATTCCCTTGGAGCATCTCTCCCTTATATTTGCCCTGGGTAGAAAGGGGAAGGTCTATGTTAGCTTGCATGAATGTGTGGCCATTAACTGAATTTATACAACCCTAAACGTCTGGATGCAGAGTAATCTGCACACAGTGATTGTTAAGTAAAAATGATTTATCAGAACAGTCGCTGAAATAGTTTCTCAGTCTAAATGTTTTCCCACGTAAGTAATCTAAATGATAGGAAAGCCAGAAAAATCAAGGCAGTAAAAATTCCTTTAAGTTATATATGGTGCCTGTTACCTTGTAAGGAATGGAAGGATCTGTTCTGTTTTTTCCCTGTTGTGGCTTTGCAGAGGCCTGGAATCTGCACCACTGCTCCGCAGTAGGGATTTCCATTAGAAATGTGTCCTAACCAAAACCCAGGAACCTCAGTGCCCCTGACCACCGAGGAGCTGCAGTTTAAGTCTACGTTACAGAGAGCACTGTGACCTTCACAAAGGTCCTGAGCACTAGGAAAGACTGTATTTCGATACAGATCTCAAACATTTCCCTTCCCCAGGTTTCTCTCCCATTTCTCCCCATTATTTTCCTTTGGGAAATTCCATTTATTAGTTCTCCACAATCACACAGGAAACATGATACAGCACATGAACATTAGAGGAAGAAACTATGGGAGCTTCATTTTTTTATTATCCATCTGCATTTTGAATTAACCCCCCCCCCCCATTTAAATATTTATTAATGATCATTAGTTGTTTTATTTTACAGTGGCAGAGTTTAGCAGGAAATGCATTCACCAAATGCTTCTCATTGAAAAGAGTTTAAAAAAAGCCCCTAGTCCTGTCCAATTACCATAGAACAGTAGTCAAGTATTTAACGAGTCCTCAGTGCCTGCTGGATGCAGAGCAGGAGGATTATACAATACAGATGTTAAGCTTTTCACTTCTGTCGATGGGGAAAGCCTAAATATCAGGCAGTGACATATGCTATTCTGCACATAAACGTTTGAGAAACAGCCACAATTATTTTCCACCTCACATACTGTATCGCATCCTGATTAATCTATTGTGAAATGTTTTGCAATACACAGTAATTGCTCAGTTTTAATACATGTATTTAAGAAAATGGCTTAATGTTGCCAAGAGAAACTCTCCGTGTAGTGTCTGAAACATGCAAATCCAGACTTGAAAACACTGGAAATAAAATGAAATTCATCTGTTCTTTCCCTTTGTGCAGTTCACTCAGTGCAGGAACGTTATATGTAAAGAAAAATGAAGAACTTGCATTCATTGCAATCCAAAATATGTGCAGGAAATAGTACGTCTGGGTTTCAAAGGCATACGGAGGTGTTTGATATCTGTGTAAGATATCTGCGGTGCACGTACTTCTCTAGGGACTCTCTGGTGCTCAGCAGGAATTAGAAAAATCACTTCTAAATTTTCCCATGGCATAAGCAGTGAGAAGTTTATATGCATGCTCACTGCAAGGCCAGGCAGCCAGAGGATGAAGAGAGAGAGGATGGGCAGCTTCCAGTCGCGCTACAGCCAGGAGATGCCACCCAAACCAAAGGACAGAGGTGGGGCAGCTTGCTGCAAGCAATATATTGGTGTGTCGCCTTCAAGTCAGACATTAAGCAAGCAGGGGGTTAAGACAAAGTGCTACGTGTTGATCTGAAAGGTAAAGAAACGGAAAAAGTGGAGTGAGCTGTACAACTACATCTGTACAATCATGGAATTACAGAGTGAAAAAATATAGGAGAAATTTGTCTTCAAATCTGGGATCATATTTGGAGATCCCTTCACGATGCAAGGTGCCATTGGTTAACTATCAGCTCTAATACACATAAATGCATGCATAAATATATCTGCAAGACAAATCACTCTCTTCCATTTGTCTAAGTAGAGAAGAGGGCTAAAACCATCCTGCATGTTGCAGGCTGAGCTCAAATGCAAACCACATCCCTCGAGGTTTAGCCTGGAGTCCAAGGTGTAAAGAACTGAAAGTAATATTCCAGCATTTTTCTCAAAGACAGACTTACTACAATGTAAGAGAGCAGGATGTAAAGTATCATGAGAAACATCATAAAGCAATAAAAGAAATCAGATGAACCAAATCCAATACGCAATTTTTCCTAAGAAATCGAGATACTATTCGGTATCTATATTGTACATCATTACTTAATGCAACTTAGTGTGACATCTGTTAGTGACACGGCCAATGTCATCTTTTCTGGATCAGTTCATAACCATGTTTCTCGTAGCACTTAGGACAATTAAACTCAGATAATTAAGCAGTCAAGTTAGCATTCAGAGATCTTTTTCCGAATTTGCTGAAATGCATAGAACTGTGTTATCAGGTATTGGCCTTGTGATCTAAGAGTTCAATCTTTCCCCCCAAATCCACCCAGCACTTTTTAACCTCTTGAAAAAATATTTGAAAAGAAAAGTTTCGTCTTGGCTGTAGCCTTTAAAGGCTGGCCAGCATTAACTTTACACAGGCCAATGTAAAAGCCATAAAAGTTGTGTCCAAAATCCAGAAATGTTTATGCAGTGAAACTACCTGCAAGTCACAAACAAGAGCCAGCTCCAATAAAACGTGGTCTGCACAGGCGCTCGCTTGCATCTGTTTGCTATTACTGCTGCAGTTGTTCCTATTGCCATTAACGTGATAGCAGATGCACAGCCCATTTCTTAATTTCATCGAATATGTTGTATAACCTACATATTTACAAAAAAACCCCACCAACATTTGAGGAATCAGTGGAGTGCCTGTTCAAAGTGTGCACCCATGGAGACAACCGCGCCTACTGCTGTTAAAAATGTGCTTCTAATAGGAATTCCTGGAAATCGATGCTTTGTCTGCACTACAGGACACGGCTTCTCCTCTGCGCTCCTTGACTGGGTGACAGGCTGGGGTATATGGTGAAAGATGCAGTCTGTAATTTATTCTGGCAGCAGAAATGCCTACAGAGCCCATGCAAAGTTTAAGTGTAAGAACGTCCAGGTCTTTTAAAAGTAGTTTTGTAGCAGGCGAGCAGTAGCTTTTTGTGGCATGTTTTTACAACTCAAAGTGAACGTGAGTGGGGGCTGATCCACAACTGAGTTCAGCGAGCAGGAGTTAGAAATCATGGTTTTATCATCTGAGGGCCACTGGACTCTCTCCCCCAGTCTGGCTCCCAGACTGGTTTGGGAGTCGCTGCTTCGGCTCCGACACTGGTTACTTCTGCTGTTTGGCAGCGTTTTTGTTAGCACCCTCTGAGATGGCAAAGGCTGACAGGCTCCCCGCTGCTGGTGAGTTGGGAACGGCTGGTTTTGTCCTGACAAACCATCCTGAATATGTAGAATCCATAAAATAACATATTGCATGTGCACTTTTGGAAACCTCAGTAGTAAACGAACAGTCACCAAGTGACACAGTCTCCTTCGACCCTCTGATACCTGATGAAATGCAGTGAACAGACTTTCAGATGGGGAAATTCTCCTCTTGATGCACTTTTTACCACCTTCGCCTCTGCAATGTACACCAGGCAGTGACGGCATTATCATATTTAGCAAGGTCACACTAATTGCAGGTTCTAGAGACACTTACTTCCAGCCACGGTATGCCAGGAGGCTCCGTTCACGGTGCCATCCTCCTTTTGGAAATCCTCTGTGTGGCACGCTCTCCTTCTCGCATCTGTCATCAGGCGGTGAGTGGAGGCATAGGAATACGCGAGCCAGCGAAAGACGTGGTCGTCTGGGGTCGGTGTGTAATCCTGGGTTTTCCACATGGATCGCACCATATCATAGGGGTACGCCACCACCAGCTCTCCTCCCTGCAAATTCCCACCCAGCACAAAAGGAATTTTTTCCATCCATGCTATTATTGCCCGTGTCTCAACTGCCACCTGGGAGAAAAAGAAACAGCAGCTTTAATTCAACCCGAGAAATTTAGTCATTTTCTTCCAAAGGTAGACCAAATGCAGGAGTCCTGCTGTGAGTTTCTCAGCATGGAGTGAGGAGCCAGCACAAAAGATGTGGCCAAGGAGAAGGGCTTCTTTAAATTACGGTGCTTGCCAGCCATGCTTTGGAGGTCGCTGACAACCCGTAAAAACTTACGTAACCTTAATGTTTGTAATCCATGCAGCAGGAAGATCTTTGAACAGTGAGGCCGAGAGCATCAACCGACAAAGATGTCAGACCACGACACTGTTCCCCCTGCCCTCAGGGGAAATGAGCTTTCAAAATAAGGGATTTCAGACACAGAAATATTTCTAAAGCCCACAGAACTGTTACAGTTCAGTGCCTTCCCCTCAAACTAGAGGAATCTCAGCCACTACAAATAGTTGCCATAATATTTAAAAGGTCATGCAAAACTAAGTTACATTTTTGGCACTACGATCCTATAAATGGCTTTAACATAAGCCACTGCATCAGTTTTGCATATGCTTCAGTGTTGGCTGTGTTATTTCAAATAAGAACATGAAGAAAACCCCAGGAGAAACCTGTATGGCAACCGAGTTTGCAAAGAGCTCATCTATGCCACAAAACTAGGGAGAAGCCCGATCCACAGAACTGAGCTCTGCACTGGGTTCCTCTTTGTCTGCCTGTTGCTGCCCAAAAGTTGGGTATTGAGTCCTCCAGGTTCTTGCAATAGCCCAGGGAAAGAGGATCCACCGGGAAGCAGTTCCTGTGCCAATGGCTACCTCTAAAATAAGAGAATAATGGTACTTTTCTGGTGCATTTTTATTTCCACTGACTAACAGGGAAGCCTAGACAAGTAGTTTAGATCAGGTATGTAACTTCACCCACAAGTTACTAATCTCTTGAGAAATGTAAAGCTCACTCTTTCAGCCTGCCCCAGCCTTTGTGTTCCCCTCCCTCTGGTCTTACTCACGGTGGCATTTTCGGACAGGTACCAGTCAGGGATTGGGATGTGATGGTTTGGAACTTTTCTTTTACTCTTCTTCTGATCTTCTGATTCCCAGAGCAAAGAGTTTAAATCAGGGAAATTATTGTTGATATCAATGCCATCCTGAGTCCATCGTCCTAAAGACCAGCCCCCTAATTCTGAACCCTTAGATTAAAAAAAAAAAAAAAAAAAAAAATAAATGTTCATGGAGAATACAGCAACCTGTGAGCCCTCAGCAAAGTGGGGATGTGTCAGAGATAATTCTATACAGAGAAATGGAAGGATGAATTATTTAATTAACTGAAATTAATAATTGGTGTTTTTTCATTTTGTATGAAACCTTGAGTGAGGTAAAGCAAAACCCATAAAAATTTACTTGGGGTTAGTCAAAGTGTTCCGTTTTGTTTTCAAGGTTTCTATTTAAGACTGATTTTCCCCTGGGTTGCACTAGGGATGCCATATATTCCCTTCTACAGCTGTGAATGCAACTTTTCTATTCCAGTCTTCTACAGACTGTCCTGGAAGATTTTCCAGTGCATTTGACCAGCCCCTGCAATTTTTCCTCCTGGTGTCTGTCGTCTTCCAGACTGAATTATTATGATGCCCAACACATTGTGCTCTCCTTAAAGACACACTATTAAATTTCAGTTGCAGAGGAATATAAATTTTCATGTGCTTAGCTTGGTTTCTCATGAGAAACAGACTGCATGAATTTTCCATTTTCCATAATGGTGTTCCCATTGATCTATACACCTCAGTATGGTTTGTTCTGGCAGTCTTTGTGGCCCTCCTTTCCATACACATCTTCCTGTTAGCCAATGTCACATAGAATTCTTTCAGCTTTTTTTCTCAGTAACATGTTTCAGTGGCTTCTGTTTGCTTTGATGTGTTTATTTTTAAATTTGTTTATTTTGATTGCTTTTAAAGTAGAACCTTTGAAAAAAAAATGACAACAGGAACACATTTCATTAATCTAATACAACTAAAATAATTCCTTGGTATGTTCATAATCATATTACCGCTTTATATGCCTTGTCATATCCATCTGGGTTGACTGAGGGCAGGAGGTGGATTCTGGTGTCCTCAATGAGATGTACGATGCGCGGGTTCCCAGCCAGGTATTCCTGACACATGAACTGCATTAACAAAAGGATTAGCTCACGTCCGAGCACTTCGTTCCCATGAGCTCCTGCAATGTACCGAAATTCTGGTTCACCTGTTGAAAACACATGGGGCAGAAGTGTAGTCAAAGCAGCAGATTAAATATCTAACCAAATTTCATTTATGTCAATCAGCAGCATTTCACTTAAGGAGAGCTGGAGAAATGCCTTAACTGAACAAATGAGAGGTGAAAATGTAACTTTACAGAAACAAATAATTACTTTCTGTTGCTATTTTAGAAGAACAGGCTTATGTATCAGTGATAACTAAAGTATCAGTGAAGCCAAATCCCAATGGGTAAACCCTCCAAAACCTATTTTCCATTAAACAGATTTTTAATTATACTCACAATTTCAGCATGTTACGGGTAGATTTTAAAAATTCGGATAGTCTAAAAATAGCATGAAAAATACATTGCTGGTATCTTGTTGGGACAGATGTTAAGACTCTTAAAAGATAACACTCAGTTACCGTACAACACACTCTTTTTCCTTCCCTAATCAAAAACAGGCTCACATATGTTTTTCAATGTTATGTTGAATGCCACAATACTTGCACTCAACTACAAAATACTTCATACTTCAATAGCACCAGCTATTAAAAAAAGCCCCATAATTTAGTTGTCCTTTGTATGAATAAGACTTGCAAAATTCAACAGGACAGCCCCAAACTGGCCAAGGCTTTTGGCTGGATCCACCCTCCCAGTTTCTCTGGCCCATGATACACTCCTTGCATGTTTTCTGCAGGACTTTCAAAGACAGGTGAGTGAACAAGGCAGATTAGATGAATTATTCTGGTGTTAACATCTAGGACTCAGAGGCTGCAATCTAAGATCAGCCCCAAGTCTACCAAGAGATTACCTCTGATGTGCTCCATCCCTTATGGCAAAGCAGAGAGTTGTCTTAGGAGCATGTCACATTTTTCCTTAGGCGGGATGAATACATACCAACGTATTTATGGACATGGCAAAGCACAAGACACTTTTATTCCAACAACTGCCCCAGGCACTATCATACTGAGATCTTTATTCTTCTCCACAGAAGGACAAAAGACTGAATGAGTTTCTATTTTGAAGAATTTTATCACCATAGAAAATTGTACCCCCTCACTCACCAGTGAAAGATGATTTGGGAGATTTGACCTGTCCTTGCTTGCAATGCATTCATCCCGTATAAAAAAGGCAGATTTCTATCCAAAGCTACATAAATCCCCACAACTAAAATCCATTCTCCAGTACTAAAATTCACTTCTATTTTATTATTGTAAAGAATAAAACTCATTATCATTAAAGAATTTGCTCCCATATTCAAAATGCCTTCTATTTGTGCTCTCCCTCCTCTTCCCAATTTAGAAATATAGCGCTGAAGTTCCTCCCACATACATTTGAAATCTTTGCTGCCGTGAATATAATTCCATCAGTGATAATTACTGCAGATACAGAGAATGAAGATAAAAAAAAAAAAAAAAGCCAAATCCCAACACCCTTCAACAGATTGAGTTAGACTAAATCCTAACCAACTTCATGTTCTCCTGGGTTGTCAGAAATCTCAACAGCATACAGCTTTAGTCCTTGGTTGCTTTTTCCAATATTGTAAATTCTTGTGATATTCGGGCACATTTTATTCACAGTTTTCATCAACTGCCAACAAAAAAATGACACATAGTTAGACAATGCATCATCAAAATAGATCCACTATTAATTATTTCTTCCCAGATTGGTTGCAGCAAAAAATTCATTTTTTGTTCTGATTATTTCTTAGTTGTAAAAGCTTTATATTTAGTTCATGAATGACAGCTCTGCTATCACACAACACGTTTGTTCAGCTGGAACAAGCTGAATACTGTCTGCTGAAACACCACAGAGGAGGTGAGATTCAAGATCTTTCTTACATGTATTTGTAATATTATCACAAAATTAAAGATTTGAGGGGGAAGTCCAATAGGAAGAAAACCAGCAAAACCGTACCGCCATGCTACGAAAAGGTAGTAAACCATGTTTTCAAAACATTATGCAATGGAGGGTAGTTAGCCACCTTAACACTTCCTTCTACACACTCTGTGATTTACTATAGCTAATTGACTTGAGATGGCCCAAGGTGTTAGTGGCACGGCAATGTATATACAAGTTGCCACAGGCACACTCTGCCCAGTAAAGGAGATTTCTCTCTCCTTCACCCTATGTGGCAGCAACTTAATTCAAAACAAACTAAGAGGGAATGCTATCATCCATTTAAACATGATTTTCCCAGTGATTTCTGATTATACCTGCCTCCACAGAGGTAGAAACCAAGCTCACTCTTCTTGTATTATGATGTGAAATGTCATATGGAAAAATTGTTAGTTAAGGCAGCGTTGATGTGACCAAAATAGCAAAACAGATGTAATCTGTATGACTCCATAAACACAGCAAGTTATGGTCCTTCAGTAAATAACTGATTCCTCAGAATTTGCTTACCAAGTTTCAGCAAAAAATAGCGTTAAAAATGGAAATGCCAACAGGCTGTCGGAAGACATTCCTCCCATCAAAAAATCTATTTGTTCAGTGTTTCTGCAAATACTGCATGGCATAGTCAAAATGTAACCAAATAACCTTAGTGCTTAGTAAGGTGCATAGGGAAGGTCATGGTTAAGGGTACAGCTGTGTTTAAACCAATGGAGTTACACAGATGACATCCAGATAAGGATATCTGGACTCTAAATTGTCCCACAAACACATACTGTACTGTGGCATTTCAGGTGAATGCTCAACTTTAGAAATAAGACTGAAAATTTATATGTTAATAACAAGAAGTTATTGCAAATAGCTTTAAATGACAAGAATTTATGTCTTAATTTTTTTTTTTTTCCATTGGAAAGCATTAAAGAAAGAAACAAGGAGTTTACTATAAATTGGAACCCTAGGGACTATTAATTAGACAATATTTTCATAAACAAGGGTGCATACATTATTGAAGAAATATTGTAGCATAACAAAACTCTTTGCTCACAGAGTGTTAATTTAGAAACAATATTGGATGATAACAAGGCTGATGATTTAAAAAAGTGCAATAATTAGATGTGTCCGATTCCCATGCCACCATTTACCAAACCTAAGTGGAAACACAATTCACATTGGGAAGAACATCATTAAAATTCTTCTCATAAAAGGCTTCACTCCTATTTATAATCATGTTGCAAAGAAAATGAAAAGATGCTATTTTTGTACGTTTGTTCATCTCATACGCTGGTTTTATACATATGAGAAACAATTTCTTTTGCAAATCTAAACTCAGCACTCATCTGAAAAACTGAGTCAGATATGCTCTTTCAGTGTACTGTCTAGTTTCACATCTACATTTTGTCACCACTGTCATCATCATCAGTGTGCTGGTATTTCAGGTACCCAGCTATTTCCATAGAACTCTTTTTAATGTTCTGGGCACACGTAAGTGGGTATGTCATCATTTGTTGTTCTAGCTGAAACACATAGGTGAATCCAGAGGACATTGTTTTATATTTTCTAGTGTTTCGTTTAAACAGTCTCCCAACTTTTTGAGACAGATTGCCTTAAATCTTCATAGTCAGGAGCTACCACGTCTGAACCCACTCATAATGAACCAAAAATACTATCAATGGATATGGAGCTGTGAACCTCTTGCTAGAGCCTCACAGATCCAAACTTATCCAAGGACTGCTCTGTGAAGATCATTAGTTTATGTCCTGCTGACAAGAGGATGAGATGGATTATTGTTGGATCAGATACAGTGTTTTTCTCCAATAGAGATAAAGATTATTTTTTTCAGTCTGCCAATGAGTACAGATATTGCATTAAAAAGAGGTGGGTTTTAGCAGGCTAAAACCCGCCTTCTGTAATGTACAAGTAACGTTACTGTCTCAGCTCTATGTTTACCAATTCCTCTCCTTACACCCTTTTCAAACTGCAGGAAAGTCCCTCCAGGCTGGTGTATTGCGACATCCATGCAGCTCCCCAAGATGTGCAACAGGGAAGATGAACATGTCCTCACAGGGGTGTCTCTGAAATCAGGCTGTAGAGCAGAAGCTTTCCTAACACGCCTGGCACTTGAGTGGGCACAGGATACCCAAAGCATCAATTTAGGAAAGCAGTTAAAAATATGTTGGAAGTCTATTATTAGTGAGAAAAATGCCTAGAACCAAGTTCAAGGTATATTACACTCAGTGGAAATATTTGTATTGGCCTCAGTAAACTTCTCATCCTCTCTTTAATTGCAAGCATGTGATTACCTTCTGAGTCAAAGCACCTTTTGTGAATTAGGGCCTCTGCAGTAGACTTCATGGGGGCTCTTTTGATGATAACAGTACGGATATAGTAATGTAGTTAAATGTTTATATGTGAATACAATACTGAAAATGAACATGTTTCATATTTGCTTTTCTCATATCCATTTCCTAAAAACGGCACAATAAGTCACCTGAAATGTCACAGTGTTTTCTTTGCACTTTGTAGAAACTGTCAAAGACAATTGATGATAACAGTCCGTCAGGGCTTTATTAACAACCAGCAGGACTGTAAAACACTTTCACAATTACGTTCACTAACAGTTCTTTTTTGGCAGTTCCTATTTATTTGTCACTACCAATTATTTACCCTGCTAGCACAGTGGAAAAAGATTGCATGCAGTCTTTGAAGCAGCCCCACAAAACTCGTCTCTTGAAGGTCCAATTCCTCCATTTTGATGAAAAGATGTATTAAACATAGGTCTAAGTGCCATCTACACTTAGGGGAGGCAAAAGGGCTCTCAGTCAATGCCTTTCAGGTTAGGGTTATTCTTTAACCCTCTATGAAGATCTCTCTGTTTCTTCTGCTGCGGGCTAAACCAGAAACTACCTCCTCCTTGAGCTTGGAGACTATCAGACAGAGACTGTCAATCTGGCATTGAATGCCACCTAGGATGTTTGCTGGGTATCGCTTTAGTCTTTTACATTGGGTTGTTTCACCCTCAACCAAACCTGGTGAATTGGTAGCATATAGAGTGCTCTTCAATTCAGAATTTTCTGCATTATCATCATGCATACATTACATCATAAACACAGCTGACCATGAAGAGCAACACAAGACTTCAGGGGTGCTTGGAGTCTGGCTCGTCCAAAGATAGGAGTTTGGAAATCCAGTTAAATGGATTTCAAAATTAGCACTCCTATTTCCTAAGAAATTTATGATCCAGGTTAGTTATTTCAAAGACGAGGTTTTACTCAAACGTCCATCTCAAAGTATTTCTGGGGATATCTATCAATCACTTTAACAGCTTCCTATACAGCATGAATACATCATGTAAATATTTTGGACTGTAAGATAATCCTGACTTCTTCATACAAGATACACCAAGTGTTCCCATTGACTGAAAGAAGAACCTTGAATGCTCTTTTAAATGAAAAAATTGGTACTATAAATCTCATCTTCCTAAACAGAGTTCTATTAAAATAATCTGACACTGAGAAAAACCCTCCCTCTCAGAAATACTTGACATATTGCAATGCAACGCAATGCTTCCGAAACATGGCCCTGGGAACACTCCTCCTCCTTCCTCAGTGTCTGTGATAAAAACCTGAAAGAACAGCATTTTTCTAAGATGGTTGGCAGTGAAGTAGCTAACAAGACTCACAATAATGCACAGTATTTAAAAAAAGAAATAAAAATTGACTCTTGAAATTGAGTAATTGTTGCATTTTACACTCAGGAAAGAAATTATGAAGTTCTAAGAATAGTTTTGGGGTTATAACACTTATTGTTACCCAACCAACAATCTTCTGCCTACTAGCAGCAGAACCCAATTAGAATCCAATAAGGTCTAAATAAATTAAATGTTTTGACACACAGAAAACCAGAATTTGAGAGAGCACAGCCAAAGTTCACAACTGACCAGCTCTCAGCTACAGTTGCAAATTTTCTTCTTGTATGAAAAGTGGAAAAACACTTTGGTTAAAGCAGTGTTTTTTCCCCAAAGTTATTTCTAACCTGAGTAACCTGTCTTTCTGCAATGAGAATCTAAAATTCACTTTATTTTATTGTTCTTGACAGTAATTATGCCAATTGAGTTTCTACTTGTCTAATCTTTGTGCTAAGAAATATAGGCCACAAAATCTCTACCAAAATAAATGTGTGACTCAGTACACAATTGCTCAATAAAAAAGAATGGTGATTCATGCAGTATAAATACACTGAAAATTCAGCACACAGCAAATGATTCACACACTTCAAGTCCAAACATATTATCTTTATATTTGAAGAGAAAGAGGGCAGAAATATTTCTTTAGCACAACGCACACCTATGTCTGTGGTGATACAAGATTAAAAACAACAACAACAAAAACAAAAGCAATGTTGTCTATTTGAAGATAAAGGAACAAGATTAACAAGGCTGGTAGATTTAAAGCTCTACCAACTGGATTTTTTTCCCTCCTTTCTCCTGGCCAAAAAAGTCATTCCAGTGGTTTCTGTTGAGTTATTGCTGATTTTCACAACTATGAATACAGAATTGGACTCTGTATGGTTTATTCTGATTACCCAAACCCACTAAAGTATAGGACAATTCTGACTGCTAAGTCAGGGTCAAATCTGAAATGAGAAACCACTGCAACATTCACCACTCAAATATATCTGGAAGCAAAATGATGACATGTTATGGGTAAATACTCCCTCTGTCATGTAGTGTTTAAGGCTGGATGATGTACAAATTAAAACTTTGGGATTTTAATAGATTGCCACGTTTAATAACAGATTAAAACTGAAAAAAATATTTTTCAATAGATTGCAGACACCTTTTAACAAGAACTCAGATTCCATAAGAGCTCAAAAGCCTGTACCCATCCATCCTCCATCCAGGTCAGAAAACAGCCTCTTTGCCTACCTGCCTCATTTCCTTGTAGTTGTGGTGTTTAAAGTCAAGATTATCTGTGGTTGTCATTTCATTTCTTCTGTGGTAATAATTATTTGGATCTGAGAAAATAAATAAGTTTCATATGTTTATGAATTTCAAATATAAAGACGCTTCGAGCCATAATGCATGCAAAGAATGTGGAAATCTGAATTACATTGTCTTATATGTATTTAAAACAGGTTTTTGAAAGCAAAACTCAACGAAACAACAAATTTGAAATATTTCTAATTACTGCACAAATCAGTTCATATAGATCCAAACAGAAGCAAGGAGGCAGCAGGCATCAGCTTGCTAGACAGCTACTCTGCACGGACAACTAACTTCAACAGAAAAGCAGAAGAGCATTCTAAGACTACAGAGGAGGGCAAAAGACACAGGAAAATGATGAGTCAGATGCAAGATAAAAGAGTGGAAAAAAATCACATCAGAGGAAAAAGCTCCAGTAAATGTTTTGTGTCTACCTGATCAATTTACTGTTATAAGGAATTAATCTCTGAGTTTTCTTGATGTGTATTTTCAGAGTCTCTGCACTTCTTGCAAGATACAGAAAGGATCTACTGTGCATATTAAACATTTCTGATTATTTTCCTAAACGTTTTTTTTGTGGAAGTTGGAGGTCTTTATTACTTTAAAATTAGCATATTCCTGTCTATATGGATATAATTTATGGCTTGTGTATTTTGAAGTATCAAAGGAGAATATGTGGATATAACAAAACCCTTTGTTTCCTTGACTTTCCAGGCCATTCACCTGGAAAAATAACCAGGCCAAGACTGTTAGGGCTCAGTTTTATATTTCCTGATATATATGCTTCTATACCTAATCTATTATAATTTATTTTTAGAGACAAACAAGTCTATTTGGAAAACACTGGACATGTTCCTTCATTTGCCACATCTGGGATGTCTGGCATTTTGAGTAATCTTTTGTCAAACCAGTGGCTGTCAGGCTGTTATGATAAATTGTTTCCCTTTGCACTAAATCATCTTCATTTGGTTTAAAATTACTGGGAAAAAAGCTAAATATGAAAGCCTAAATATCATCCTGTCTTACTGTGACACAGCCAAAAGACACTGTCTCTAGAGAAGAAGAATTATTTTGTTAAACAGTATTACCTATCAGTTGTGATTTCTTGGAAAAAAAATCATAATTATTAGTAGAAAGTGTATGTAGATACTATGCTGCAACAACAAACACTTAATAAAATGATGGAAAACTCATAACACAGAAATATCTTGTAACTTAACACTTTTAAGCTTCATATTTCTGACATTAAAACCTCAAAATTCTCAAATTTATTCTTCCTATAAAGTTCTAAAATTATTTGGGGTTTTTTCTTATGTGGAAGGAAACAAAAGTTGAACTATTAAGTTATTTATGGAATGAAATATGCAAGTTCCATTAAGCTTCACTGTACCATTACCCATGTTCTCTACCACTTATTTACTCTTCATTCACATGGTTGTCTCCACTCTTATTCCCTAATCTAAAGAAGAAATACTGGAAGGTCAGTCAAATACCACTCTACAAATATGACTGAAAAATGTCACAAATTGACTCAACAAACTCTGGTTCTTCAATGGAAGTCTGTCCTTTCCAGTGATAACTTACTCTATAGCAAGGCCACCTGGAAATCGATTTGAATTAAAACCTAATCAGGTGAGAAAACAATATTTCTTTGCTTGCTCAAAAATAAAAAAAAAAATTAAAAAAAATTTTTTTTGAAGAATCAGGAGTGATAAGTTTCACATAATTCACCTGCAGTGTTAGGTCTTCTTTCCAGCCTAACTGCAGGCTAAATTGACCCAAGTCCGCTGACAGCAACGATGCCGTATTAACCCTGCAGATGACTCTAGAATGCCAAACTCTTAAAGGTCAACCCATGTTAATTCATAGAAATTATTCATTAATATATTGATGACTGAGAGATGGAAATCATAAACCCCCCCACCTCTTCTAGAACGAGACAATGTACTTAATGCCACACAGAATCTCTTCACCATTGTAAAAATATTTCTCTGTTGTAAAAATATAAAAATAAACATCACAATACTGCCAGGAGGTTGAAGGCTTTCTCTATCACCACGAGCCAAAATATACAGCAACTGATTTTTTTCTCCTAATACTTTAATCCCATTCCTAAGTCTGGCACTTTTTCCATACATCAAACATTAATATCATGGAAATGACTGTGAATGCCGTAGAGTTGGTGGAAACTTAAAAAATCGTGCAGTGAGAATGACTGTATCTCTGGTCTGTCCTCAAAAATAGTGCACAATGTGACAGCTCCCTACAGAATTACCACTCATATTTTGCCAGGCTCTGCTGTGAGTCTGCTTGGATCACTGGATTTCTGCTGCAGCAGGAATACAGATTAGAAAATTAAAGGCTAAAGTGAAGAAAGGCATACAAATCTTGTGCACAGCTGGGTAGGTCCACTTTGGCAAAAATTATTTTCTTTCATAAAACAGAGAATAAGAGAGAAAGAAACTTAAACCACAGAAGAATTTGAATTGAAATACACTCATTTATTCATGGCACTACTTCTGACAGTTTCTCTTCCAAGGAGAAAAGAACGAGCAAAAGTGTGGCACTCCCTTTTATATAAAGGAATATATTTTTTTTTTTCTACAACTAATCTACCTTTACATTACCAGTAGAATTAAGTTTGCAGGTAAAGGTAGCTTGTTACCTTCATACTTCTATTCTTTGAAAAGATGGACAAGTGACTAGGAAGCCTTTTCTATCTTCATTTCCATGAAAAAAAGAGATCAGCTGTAAAATTCCCAGCTACCTTCCAGCACAATTGCTCTGGGGACTGCCCAAAAAAAGTACCAGAGAGGACTGACTGCTCAGCAGTTTGACATACAGAAGGGTTTTTCTCTTACATTACAACTCTACACAGCACCTCAGCAGTGGAGGCCTGATGCTTCCAGTGGGTTTCCCGTTCTTATGCTAACAACAACGTCAGCTGGCCTTTTTTTCCTGCTTCGGTTTTCAATGTTCTTTTAACTTGCACTGGAAAGGTATCAAGTGAACTTTGCAATGACTTGAAGATGAAATCAACACTCAGAAAACAATACGAACAATATACTCTCATTTAATAAGTAAAACTTGCATCTATTCCCAACACAATTTGTTCATATGCTTCATATATGTTTTATACCTTATGGGAGCCCTCCAGTCCCTAAAGGGGCTGCAGGAAAGCTGGAGAGGGACTGGTTACAAGGGCAGGGAGTGACAAGGGGGGAATGGCCTCAAGATGAAGGAGGGTAGATTTAGATTAGACATAAGAAAAACATTCTTCCCTGGGAGGGTGCTGAGGCCCTGGCACAGGTTGCCCAGAGAAGCTGTGGCTGCCCCTGGCTCCCTGGCAGTGTTCCAGGCCAGGTTGGATGGGGCTTTGGGCAACCTGGGCTAGTGGAGGGTGTCCCTGCCCATGGCAGGGGTGGCACTGGGTGGGCTGTGAGGTCCCTTCCCACCCAAACCATTCTGTGATTCTATGCTTCATTCTCACAGAAGTCCTACACTGGGTTGTATGGTATCCTACTGATGGAGCTTGCAAGCTCAGAAGTGGTGCTCACATGGTACTCCAAATGAAGAAGATAATTAAGTCATTCCATGTGATTTAGCTAAGTTTTTAATAAAAAAGAATCATCTAGTCTAAATCCTTTAGACTGTCTTAAAATCCTCAGAGTGCCGTTTTGCAAATGATTGATTTTTTTTTTTTTCATTTCCGGGTAATATAAGTGAATTTGACTTGTCTTCACGGAATTGAACATGTCACAGGCAGCGCACATGTAATCTTGAAAAAATCCTCTGGCAGATATATCAGATGATTGTAAATTTTTTTCCACATGGTCTATTTGATGGCAGTCATGAGCATTAATATCACACATTAAATCAGCAGTGAAATAATATTCTGCAACTATATATGGATTCTTTAGTATATATGTTGATGTATACTCAAATACCACACAACTAATTCCAGTTAAGTATAATGAATGACAATAATGTGTAAGAGAAAAAACTAAGTCTTAACCTTCAGTAGTTGCTTCTTAAAGGTTTTCTATGAATGTTTGATGTTTCTAATGATTTACTACAGTTTGATTCTAATAATAATGGTAATTCTGAAGGTTGGTAATACTCTTCCAGAATAGTATACACTTCATTATACAATTAAAATGTGAAACAACACCTTTTAATGACACCCACTGCATTGCTAGGGGATGTTACACATCTGTCCTGATAAGCATGGAGAAACATAATCTATTGGCTTTTCCCAGGAATGCTATTGAATTTGGTGTCATTTTTATTCAGTTTTTGCTCAGGCAAACTTCAAAAAAGTTTGAAATTGCCCAAGATTAAGTTTTAGCTTTGCAATAATAAAAGCAAAACACAAGAACAGACTGTCACTCTAAGTAAAAATTTACTCTCATGAGTAATCTGCTGAATTTAGTACTGCTGTATACATGTTTACTTATAATGAAAGATACTTGTACAAAGTCACAGTTTTATACAAAATCAGCACACTCCTAGACTTAATCAGGTAGCCTGGCAAGAAGAGACAAGCAATGAAAATATGATTGAAGGATGCACCCACTGCAAAACACAGTACTCCAGTACAAAGTAGTTAATCTTTTATCTTGGGGTGAAAGTGATGGCATAATCATGATACCAATGATAGTTTTCTATATAAGAATTATTAAAAATTAAACTTAATCACAAATTTATTCCATTAAAATAATTGCCTATTGCATTGAATACTCTACAGTATAAATAAATGCATGAAGAGCTCAGCTAATTCCCTCTCTTCTATCTCTAGGTACTTTTGATCATCTGAAGTTTCTTTTTGATTTTCCTTAGCTTTGAGAAAGAACAGGCAAGGAAAGTACTTCATCCCTCTGAGGCAATTGCAAAAGATTGAGCATGTCAGTCCACATCCATGTAAATACTAACATTTTTGGAAACTGGAGAGGGTATTAAACACTGGTGCTTTTGTCCTTTCCACACACACCCCCCCTCAAGTGAGAAAAAAAAGCACTGATCCTCTTCTATAGGTAGCATTTTCTGGCATCTTTCCTCCAGAGCTAAATGTTTTTCCCTTGGTGAAACAGCAAATCACTTCTGTTGCCTGAAAGATGGTAGTGACACCGTTGGATAACACAGCTTTTTTTGTAGAGCCTCTGTAATAGTTTAGAAAAGGTTATTTATCGAAGCTAGCCTACAATACACCAAAAATGTATGTTATGAATAATATATAAGGATTTCACTGATAAAAATTACAATTGTCTTGTATAATACTGATTAGATAATCAGTAACTTCTCTGTTCCAATTATCTAAATAGTGTTTTCTTGTGATTTGTCTAACTTGTAGTGCACCTGGCATCTGCAGCATGTTTTATTAACAGAGCCCCACCCACAGGAGTGGGTGCTAGCTACCTTTAACCATTTCCATCACATTCTGCCAGTGCCAACAAGCTTTCCTAGAATATTAATATCATATTCAGGTTTCTTCTTTATCTACTATTCCTTTCTTATCCTCCCCTGTGAGCCTACATGATGGAAAGCTGATATAGAATACACACTGAATGCAAATCACTTAATTTACTCAGGGATTAATAAAGGCATAAAACCTGAAATTACAAGTTTAAAAGACATGAAAATAAATTCACGGTCATGAAAAATTACTTACTTCCCTTCAGCCCCACTTTTTTTCTTGGGGTATTTCCCTATGCCCCGTCTGCCCATGCGTTGCCATTGCCTCAGGAGGACATGGTGCGTGGGAGCTCTAAAACATGATCAAACTGCTTCTCCTGACAACTTGATTTCTTGTACGCTCATACTCAGGGTGCAAATATATTCAAAACCACACCAGGCGTTCTAGGAAACAGCATTGCATAACTTCTTTCGTGGGTATTTGGGCTTTGGAAAGGACAGAGGTGTGTGAACTGGCAGAGCTCCACCTCCTGATTTGGGTGAATTTAGGAGACTTGCTCAGTTTTATGGAGAAAACCTCTGCCAGCAAAGAACTCTTGACTTCTAGTTGCACAGTCAATACGGTGTTTGACAGTGCTATCAAAGAGACTGGACCCATGGCCAAACCAGTCGGTTACCTAACATGGAATGAGTAAGATGACGCCAATAAAGGGTCCAGTTACAGGGAACTGCAAAAAATAAGTCATGTCCTATGGGAAGAAAACGTGCGTGGAAAGGCCTCTGCAACCTGGGGAACAGCTTTGTTTTGAGAGCCTTGCGTGCGATGAATAAAATGAGCTAGAAGAAAGAAATGTCAGTTCTTTCCGAGCTAAAAAGACGGGTCAGCAGCTTATCAAAACCTATTAGTTCTTTCAGTCCAATTACATTTTGAATAAACACACCCCATTCCCATTGTGTTTCTCAATGAATGATTCTGGTATTTTCTTTCAGGAATAAACTGAATCAGCCACTGCAGGCAATTAACTCAATAAATGACTAGCAGGAAGAGGCACTGATGCTGTTTCTATGCTAATCCAAGACCTGCGACAAGCCGTAAGAGCACTCACTGCTACAGTGGTGGAAGTGCAGGTATGTTCTTACCTCTGGAACACCTTCACCCACTGGTACAGCCCTGTGACACTGAAGGGTGACAAATATTGACACTGCAAAGCAGCATCTGGCCCTGTACGGGTGCATGCATAGTAAGACTCTGGTGTAAATAACTGCTACACTTCATAAAAAAATCACCTTTCCAAATATCTACATTTTTGCTCTTTCCTCTTTAAGTACAGATTTATGGAATAGAAAAGGATCGTGAGAATTTCCCTATTGCTCTGCAATTGCTCTGCAAAATGGTTTGAATGTCATCGCTGTTATTCCCTGCAGACCTCTGTGCATGTCCTGTGCGCCGGTAAATCCACGGTGCTGAAGAAAGCTACGCTTTTCCTTCAACCTCACACCCTGTGTTAGAGAGTGGATCCTCTGCAAACCTGCACAGGAATTTGGGAGAGAGCACTGCTCTCCAACAGCCCACCAGTCCCTCCAAGAGCTCAGGGGAAACACTGGCTCCGGAATTGCCCCTCCAGGGTAAAAGGTACAGTGGGAAACAAGCAACTCACAGAGCTGGAGTTTTCTAAGCCCACAGCTGTAATAAATCAGAATCCTACTGAAAAAGAGAATATTCACATAGACAGGACACCCTTGGTCACTGCCATTCAAGCCCAGGATGTATTTGTTACCCTCAGAAAAGTAGTTGTCTAAGTGCTGCTGACTTTCACAAGCACATGGTAATACACCTACAAAGGTTTATGACAATACTTGCCCCATATTTCTCTTTTTCAGAGAATTATCCCTTCCATGCCCCAGATTGTTTTGTTTTGTTCTGTTTTTCCCGTGAATATTTAAGCAGCTAAAGGACAAAAATCAGACTACCTCTGCTTGGCATGTGAAGACCCTACATCAACAGTGGAATTGGAGGCAGCAAGTCTCTGAACAGCAGCAGGAACAGTTAAAGCAGTAATGATAGGCTCTGGAAAGGCAGTTCTCTTTCTGGCTCTAGTATTTCTGAAAATACTATTCATAGCCCCCTGCAAAAAAAAGAGAGAGCTATCCCCAAGGTGCCAGAATTTAAGATCAAAGAAGAAAAAAAAAAAAAGCAGATGAAAGATCTGGAATGAGTAGTGGGCAACATAGAGAAGGCTTGAACAAACAGTTTTTCAAATATTTATATACATACATACACATGTAGACACAAATCCACCATAAGACTATTTACAATGTGCTTAGCAGAAACATGGCTTTGCCCTAATTTGCAGTATTGAATGCTCTTTTTTTTTAAAGTGGCCTTTATCAAAATGCAACCTTATACCCTTTTTAGCCAAACATGAATAGTATTTTGCACTCATGTAAGAGAAACAGCTGACACCTGAAGCTTGTGCTAAACATCAGGTCATGTCTTTTCCACAGTCTTTACCAAGGACAGGACCATTTACCTTCACCTGAGACTTACCAGGGATCATGCTGGATTCAATAACATTTGAAATTTGCTAGAAATTCTTTACATCCCCAGCTCGTCTCCCTCCCCCTACAAGATAAGCACTACTTCAGTTATGGTATTTGCCTTCAAATTGATTTGGAGAAATCCTATGGCCTGTGCAATGAAATAATATTTTTAAAAAATAATTAAAAATCAGACTACATAATTGTAATGGTCCTTTCTTGCCTTAGAAGCTTAAGATATCTGCAAGTGACTGTTCCGATATGTAATTCTATTGCCTCCCTAGTACATGTGCCCTCAGAAAGATTAATTGCACTGCATTTCAGCCCAAATAACAGAGAAAATCTTGTTAGATCATCCATGCAATTTTGTTTTATTAATAAAGCCACTATTAGATACTATGCCGTTACATTTGAACAGTTATCCTAACACTGTCCATGTATCTGGACAGATACTTTTCTTTTTGCATAACTCTACTTGTTAAAGACAGGTATTATACCAAAAGCACAGACATCCAAAGGAAATAAAATTTCTGAGTCTTGGCACAGGCAACCATGTCAACATCAACTGAGAAAGCCTCTTACCTGGCAAAGGACACCCTAAGATTTCCAGTCTCATGCAGATGCTACCTTCTTCGAACCAGGACCGGGGGTTTATACGGATATAGCGTGCAACCAGTGGCACCGGCAACATGTTGAGAACTGGGATCTCTTTCTCACTGTTTCCTTCAAAAATCTATGTAGACCAAACACACAGAAATGGCAAGATCAGACCTTCAAAAAGTCTTTTAACACTTTTGGTAATTGAAACAAATAAAGTCACCTGGTACAGCCTCAGGTTGATGGTGGCTCAGGCCAGAACTGCTCTTCAAAGAGTACAAACCCCCCATGCTGCTCAGAGAGGGGCAAAGGAATCGGAGCTCCACAACCTCTCTCGGACAAAAGGCACCTCATGGGCATGAGATGTCCCCAGAAACCAGCAGCCTGACACTAACCCTTGCATGGGCCATGCAACAAGAAACACGTCTCATCACAGGCAAGACCACTGCCAGGCTAGAATTCACATCCATAGGCAGATACATGCAGATTTTTCATATAGGATATTCTGGGTCTCTCTATATATATTATGCAATTTGCTCTTAAAATTAGTGGGATCACGGAGAGATGTTATTTCGTAGTCTTACACTGACTAATCTGGCAAATCAAAACTCCATGTGGAGATCCCCCGCTTTCCCACCTCTGCTCTTCACAAAACATCTGTTTCGTGGTACTCACCACATCTCCAGATTCATTTCTGACAGCAGTCCATGCATGACTGTCATTGCTCACCAGTACTCTGTAAGAGGTCACCCAGTTACTCCTTGAAAAAGACAAAGAGTATCTAAGTTATTTTTTCATAACTTAGAATGACTGCGAATTGTGTTTAATATAATGAAGCTTGTAAGACTGGTAGTAATGGAAATCGCAGTTGGTAAAGTCACGTCAACACTCGGCTGAAAAGGTGACATACAAATCTAGGTTTAACAGATAATTTAAAAAGCCCAGCACACAGAAGCAAAAAACCCAAGATAATATTCTGAGATTCCAGCAGGTGAGGGATTACTGCTCTCCTTTCCTTTTATATGCAGATTTCAGGATAAATTGCGTATCTAGAACACATGCATCCAGTGTTCAAAAAGTACCTTTGCAGGTACAGATTATTTATTAGTTCTGCTGTTATTATCAGAGAGGATGGAAAAAAATTAATAAATCCTCTAGGATGAAAAGTCCATGAATTTCAACCAGCAAAATTTCCATTTCTTCCAATACAAGAATGACCGGAGCCTACGGTCATCCTTGTATTATTAGCAATAGATAGGAAAAAAGAGACAATTCTGTCTCTGCACAGCAGAGTCCAATCAATCACAGTACCAGTGCACTGCTACAATATCTAGATCAATCTTCAGCAAGCTGATCTTTCTAGTGGCCTGTTATCTGATTTACAGCAAAATCCCCTTTAATCTAAAAAAAGCAAAATCTTCAGTCATACCTAAATTGTGCCTTGTCTGTATTCAGCTAAAGAAGAGTATGAGGAGAAATAAAATGCCGCTTCCAATATTCTGAAAGGAGTTAAAGCTACGCAGCTTTTACACTGTCTAGGCATTCCCTGTGGTAATGTGTATACAGCTACGGAGAAGGTAATGCCCTGACTCTCCTCTCGTATTTCTTGGTCTGAAAGGGCAGCAGTAATTATTTTTTTTTTCTCTAACACCTTCCTGGTTTCAACAGGCAGTGACTTGAAGGAGAGTTGTGGCTTGGAGGTATCTTCGTACTGTAAAGTCAGTCCAGGATGATTAAATTCTATTTTCATGTATATAAACTGATCGTGCGTAACCAGCAGTCCTCTAGAGAAGTTATTCTTGAACATGCGTTCTTAGGTAAGCTACACAGTCAGATTGCTGGGAGTGAAACCAGGGTAAGGAAAGCTCCTGGGACTAGAGAGAAGAATAAGGGCAATTTGGGCAGTTATGGGAGAAGCATCGGAACACATGGATGGGAGATCAGGGAGAACCTGGAAGGACAGACACACCTAAGAAAAGCTTCCATTTGTTCTGCACCCACACAAACACAACTGTGTTTGCTTTTCCTTCTTTTAAAACCAATAAATAATATTAGCAAACTACCTACAAACACACACACTGATTCTACTGTGCTTACGCACAATGGGACAAACTAGCCTTTATGTGTTCACGAAAAGAGAGTCAGGCTTCTAGTGAAAACCAAAAAAGGGGCAGGGTTGGAACAAGAGCAAATTCATCAGCCCCAAGATCAGCACAAATTCACCCAGCTTCGCCTTGTACAAAATAGTGACCTTCAGATAATGGCTAGGTCAAGGCATGGCAGCAGCAAACTTAAAACTTTAGATTGCAATCTGCTATTTCATTTTCTGAGTAACAGTGGTCCCACTTACAGAAAAGATGTCCAGACTTACAGTGACACCTAAACCCAAAGATTAGGTGTTTAGTAGGATTTAGAAAAGCACTTCTGTATGTAGTATCCTAATAGCCTCAAAAGTCAAAGATATCATGTGATTTTGAAAAAATGACTGAACAAACCCAACTTTGTTTTACACACTAAACCTGTCCTTTGTAAATCTTTCACCAGCCTTCTTCAATGACTAGATTTTGCCATTCATGTTAGCTCAAATGGAAAAATCTTGACTATTGCCAAGCAGACAGAACTTTTTATTATTGTATTGAGAAGAGAAATACATCTATGACTTGTAATGCACACACTACTTCAACACTTGTTTAACAGCTTTAACAAGTTAGCAGCACTCAGAAAATACTAATTGTCTGCCTGTCAGTGGAAGATCTCTTGGGGTAGTGGATTTACTGGAGATCTGTGAAGTGCCATGCTGGCATCTCAAGTCTTCATGGCTGTAAAATCATATACAACAAAATAGACAGTGACTTTGGTGCGCTATACAAGTTTCTGCTAACTCTTGTAAAGAACTTTACTTTCTTCCCTCAACTTCTCTGGGATCATGAGTCAAAATAAGGCAGATTTACTGCTAGCAAAGGTGGAAATTAAGAATTTTGGAAATGGCCAAAGTCAAAACTCTAGGAAGAGGAAAAATAGCTTTTTCTGATTGAAAAAAAAAAAAAAGAAAAAAAAGAAAAAACCCCCAAAACTCCAAGGTTGTGACCAAAACTCCTGGGTTTGAATGGGGGTGGTGGTGGTAGTGCACATATTCAGTGCACATAAAGAATGGTGTTGGGTCTTTTGTTGTGGGTTTTGGTTGGTTTTTTATTATTATTTGTTTTGTGTTTGGTTTTGTTTTAATATTCTTGGCAATTTTTCAAAATCAAGTTAAATGACCAAAAGAGGCATCATCACCAGCAAAGAACATCATTGCGTCTGAAGTATTACAGAACTTTTTTCACTTCAACTACACAAAATTGATTAGGAGGGCAAACACAATACATCGTATTCATTACTCTACAGCTGGAAAAGAAATTCGAACAGAATATGACAGTCATATAAAAACAAGACAACAGTTGACATTCTTTATAATTGAGAATTGTGTAAGAAAATCATGGCACATACAGAAAGCTTTTAAAAGAACCAGCTCATTTTACTGGCATGAGAAAATGTTGCTGTTACAATAGTATTTCCAAGCTAAGACTTTTATTTACCATATTTTAATTTTCTCGCCCCCTACAGTTACCAATGTTCAAACTTCTTCCAAAGGAAAATGTATACTAATCAGTTGTACACACTTTCCGTCTTGAGTGGCAACAAGTAACATGCTTTTCAGAGGCAGTCTGCCAATTAAAATACAAATGGGACTACATCCAGTCTTGTACCTTTGCAGTATAGAAGGAATACAGAGGGTCATGAGAGGAGATAAATCAGCGTAATGTATTAGATCACACACCACATCCTATTAACTGTGCTTGCCTGTAGGGAATAACTATCTAGTTTGCATTTGTTGAGATGCAGCATAAAAACATCACGGGCGACCAGATCCTTCTCCCACCGGCACAAAATGCAAAAGTGCCTCTAGGGGCTCAAATTCTTCCCCCTTTTTTCCAGTGTCATAAGAAAACCAGCTTCTGCCAATATTAAGAAGGCTGCTGTAAATTCAGGTTCCCCTCAGAAATGGCATCTTCTGTCTTAAAGCCACATTCACCATGGTGGGGAAGGGGAACTCTGCATGTAGTCCTGTGCTCAGAGTGTCTGGACAACGAGCAGAAGCTAATGCACAGGACCTGTGACCAGGCAGCTGCGTACCTTTAAATCTCAGATATTTCTACAGATCCAGACCAGCAGAAGAGCATTCAACGCACTAAATTTTCTCAAAAGCTGCAGATTTTCTACACGTGTGCGACACAGGAGGTCTGGTGCTTCCAGGAGCAGATGGATGTGTTGCACATGCTCGAATTAACAGCCAGTCTGTTTTCAGTAAGCACAGTGCTTCCTGGGATTGAAGAGTTTAATACATACACGGTGCTCAGTTTATTCATGTAGACACAGAAATCTAAAACTTTCAGGGAAATCCGTCACAGAAACACAGCTAAAGGAGTCTTGTGCTACAAGAACTGGGGAATGTGATCTGCTTTGTGTTGTTACCTGGTGGCAGGAAGGTCCATCTCATCAGGTTTGGGATTTGCAGACATTAATTTCTGCAGTGCGTCACATCAAATCTTTTCGGGGCCCATCAGCACCGAACAATAAAGCTATCTAAGAAAAGCTGAAAGCAAGCTTTAAACCTCTACAGCACTTAGGATGCCCATACCATAGTTCCAGAGAAGCTCTTCTGAATTCAGTCTATAAAATCTCCCTAGACCTACTATTGTATTCCTCAGATCTTTGTAGGTTTTATAGGGTCAAGAAGACATAATTCAGGGAATTCAGCATTCAGAAAACAGGGCATTAATTATCGAGCTTTTTCTTGGCAGGAAGCTAGGCAATACAGAAGTTATTGCGTGACAGCATCTTCAAAAGTATTCGAGGTTACCTCTAGTTCATCGTGCTCTAGCACAAAGAGCTAATTACATGACTGCCTCACAAATTTCATCAATGCTAGAAAAGGATCACGAGATACAGATTTGACAGGAATCATTTGGATTCAGGTGCTTCCCCTTAATAATTCTTTTTAAAATTCATGCCAGCCTTATCTCTTTGGGAGGAACCTACGTGAAAAAGCTCAGTATCTATTGCCAAGATTAATCAAATCATTTCACAGAAAGTAAATGAAAAAAATCAAATACAACTCAAATTCACTTAAGGTGGTGAAGTTTTTATTATTATTATTTAGTTGGCTTTTATCTGTAATGCATTAGCTTTAGACAAGGCTTATCTGAATATCTTGAATTTTAAATTCAGCTTCTTGTGATGCATGGAAATGTCCAGCTTGTCCACTTCCATCCAAAAAAAAGGACAAGCTGAGGGATTAAGTGACTTGCCCAGGGACAGAGAGGAAACCTGAATCAAAGAGAATTAAAAGCAGATCTCCTACAGCCGTGGCAGGTTCCTGTCCAGAGGATCAGCTTTTCCTTCTCTGCCCACATCATCAGGCTGCCGAGCATAGGGAAAGCCATCAAGACAGCACCAGAACAACGAAACCTCTTCCTGCCTTGCCTTCCCCAACATAATTTCCTTACTTTTCTTTATGTGCGTTAGACACATTGCTGAATTCCAGGTCAGCAGAACACACAGCGAGTGCTAAATGAGAAGCAGTGGAGAGACGACAGGCGTTTGGCTGCCCAGCCTTCAGTCGGCGAGTACATCAGCCGAGACTTCTGACTATTTGGATATGGTTTTATTTTGTTTGAACAGCATCTGCTGCATGTCATATTCTAAGGCCAAGCTTCTCAATTGTGGAAAGCTGAATAAGCAACAAGTGAAATAAATCTGATACTCTTATCCTAGCCTCTAAGGATGCTTTTCCACATCACCAAAACCCCACGTGGTTTGAGATAAATGAGGAAGGTTGGCAGGTGCTGGTCAGCAGAAGCTCAAGTCCACAGTGGCAGAAATGCTGGAGGTGAGACAAGCCAACGTTGGCAGAGTTCACATTAGCATCATCTACAATGGACCTTGCTCCAGCTGACCATATTAGTCTTCTGCTGTCATGATAATCTGATTTTTCTGCATTATAAAACTCCCAAATTAATAGAAAATAGAAGCAGATGGGCACACAAGTGTGTGTCCTCCAATACTATATAAATTGCCCAGTCAAAATACTTGAAATAGTGGAATCTCTATACCAAAAAATTGCTAGGCAAACCTTAGTTTAATCTGCGATCATGCAACAGAATCAGCATGCTGGAAATTAAATGACTTTCTGCTTGAAAAAAAGTAATTTGTAGTCTTATGCAATTAAATATAAAACCATTAATATTAATTTTATATAATAATATTTATGCTGATAAATTTTAAATCACCCACTGCCCAGCTATTTCAAAAACAAGCCACGTCAAAAAAATGCTCAGGCTAACCACAGGTAGCCCAGCAAGTTTTACAAACTAATTAAAATAAATGTGATTTAAGAGATGAAGCTTGAAAAGCAAGCAAGGGGAGGTTTTTTTTAATAATTGAAATCTTTGAATATTTAATTTTTAAAATTGCTTCTAGCTGACTTGAATGAATATACTGCTGTGAAATCAGGCTCTTCGGAGGCCCCGTGAAGGAGAGCTCAGGGCCAGAATTTCACTTGCTCAGAATGAATTAACCAGAGATTTTTCAAAGCTCTTCTCAGTGAGGAGGAGTTGGGGTTGCAAATGCATTCCCCACTTGCAGCCAGGTTTTTACAAGATTTTAATCTCTGATTTTCTGACCTTTCTAGCAAATCTGGTGCCAGCTGTGGGTGTTTCCTTTTTGCTGTTGGACAGTCAGACCTTAACTCCTGAAGGTGGCAGACCTCCTGCGTAGGGTTAAAGACATCCTCTGCCCCAAAGATGTTACGGTCCTAACACCTGTCATTTCGGGCCACTCTTTGCAAAGAGATCTGCATGCGTTTGAAATTCTTCCTACCCCAGACTTTCCAAGCTGTGAGTCCTTTTCTTCCAAAACTACTTTTCTGACATTTTTAATTTTCCATTCCTGTTTGTGCCTATCGCACCTTTGTAAATTGCTCACGTATTTGAGGAGAAAAATCTGAACTATATAGGCAGTGCCTCACAATGCTTTTTTTTGTCTGCTTCCTGTGAATATTAAAAAGCAACAGAAAGTGAAAAGCAGCAAATGCTGCTGTTTGTGTGCGCAGCTATGAGCGCATTTAAAGTAACTCTGAAGGGGCTCACATCTACCAACTGCGCGCAGAGATGCGGCCACGTGCCGCTTGGTGCCTGCAGAAGGGACGCTGACTTGGGAAGGCTGCTTGGGGCGCAGGCGGAGGGGAAAAGAGCCCGATGTCCTCTAGGTAACCACCCCCCCCAGTTGCAACGAGTCATAATGTAGATCAAGACTGTGATTAATAAGTGTGATAAATCTTTTGCAACAGCTGCCTGTGTTCATTTGATGTACCCTTTTCCTACAGGCTTCAGCTCCTTCGATTTCAAACTGCCCATTGTAGCCCCTTCCACAGAGGTTAAAAATCTTTCCTTCATCTTCTGAGCATCCCCAGCGAGCCTCACTGCACAAAGTGGGTTGTCCTCACCCAACACCACCCTCTCCCAGTGCAAAGGGGTGGTAAACCAGGCAGGAGCCCTCCTTGTGGGGACAGCAGTGACCTGCTCCCTCCCAGTGAGTCACCAAGTCTTTGGCAAGAGAGTCATAACTGGAGCAAGAACACCATGACAAATCATACCCGCAGCAGAACATCATCAGCTTTGACATTTTTGTCAAGCAAACTTGTGAGAGTATAGACACATTTCTGGGTGTGCTGTCAGAACTCCACCTACACGGGATCATCTGAGCTGGTCACAAACCCAGGTCCCCAGTGCTGGGAGTGGATGGCGAGTGTTCATCAGCAGTGATGAACGCTGTACCAAAATCCTGCTTAGGGCACAAGAACTGAGGTGGAGGATGAAAGTGGCACAGCAATTAAAGTTAGGTAAACAGAAGTAGAGCACTCGAGGCCGAAGCTGCCCAAGGCAGACACTGACTCAGTGCTGCAACAACTGAAAGCCCGTGAGATGACTCCACCAAGCCAGAGTTAACAGAAAATATAACTTATTAAGAAAACCAATCATCACACTAGTATAAAATGTAACTGGTGATGTTAATATATCAAGGGAGGTTTTTCTACACCAAGTTCAGGTTGTTTTATAACTCCCATAATATATTTGATATGATTTCAGTGGATTTGGAACAATTCACTCAGAGTCTGACTTTGGGGAAGCTGTAATAATCTCTGCAGCCCTGTCACCCAGTCAGGGCAAATAACAGTTTGCACCGATTTGATGCACTGTAACAATTCCTATCAGTACAGAGCATCTGCTTATTTTATTACATGATTTGGATAAAATGTCAAGACATTTTCATTGAATTTGCTGAAGTTTCATCAGGGTGTGTTTTCACAGTCTCTGTGTGGGGATAAGAGGTAGTGCTTTGAATGTCAAGGTCATGTACATCTGTTGTCCTTGCAAGCTGGACAGGATTTAGAATTTATTCTACTTTGCTTTCAAAGGCAGCATTGTCCTCTTGTATTTTGCCCCTCTTCATGTGTACAGTGCAAAATTCTGTTTTCTTAGCTATGTGTAGAAACAACTCAAATACTTATGAGTAACCCTATAGCATCCCAAATGCTAACACAGTTACACTGAATGGATTATCACTGCTCTTATTATTGGAATACTGGAGATGTTTATGTGATTATCTCTTCATGAGGCCAATCTCACTCTTAAGATCATGATCTTAATACCACGAATGGCTGATAAACTGGGGAGGAAGCAAGGATTTTTATCCTCTTGCAAGCAAGGAAGTTTACATGCAGACCGTCCGTAAAAGCAAATCTCAGCTCCTGAGGAATTGCCAATGAGTATGACAATAAATTGAAATTTGGGCCAGCGCATTAATTTTGTTACTAAAGAGAAGAATGCCATACCACCAAAATTAGAAGCAAGTAAACTGCACTGACCTAAATTTATCCTCAACTATGTCTTGGGGAGGTACCCAGCTTGCTACAGACCTAAAATTCCCTAAGGGCAATTTGTCAAAAGGGATGCTGGGGATCATGAAGGGCTACACTGCCCATGGAGACGGCTGAGGATGAGGGTGACTCCACACTCTCCAGTTATTTGTAATTGAATAGGGGTATTTATATCTTGTCTTTAGAAAAAAGCATGATCAGACACAAAATGAAATCTGCTGGATATTTATTATTTGCTATCCCTACAGAATAGTAAGGGGAAGTCAAACAAGCACACAGTAGGGACCATGTAATGGTGTCTACGCTAACTTCTAGTTAACACACAGCTTCAACAGTAACGAACAAAAATGATCAGTTTACAAGCGGGTCAGTTTAGAAGCAAGCAATACATGGAAGTCATTGTAATTATTCCTTCCAGCCAGCAACGCCACTGATTTATTGTGTCCTCCAACCAACTAACCTTTTAAGCCCTGTTGCAGGTTTACAAGGCACGCAGACTAACCTCTACCCAAATCAGACTTGGAAAATTGCTTTCCTCTTTTTTTTTTTTTTTTTCTTCTTCTTAAAAACAAATATCTTGTATAAAAGTGAAAAACCTTCAGTATTTTCATGAGGCTGAAAGGTCTTAAAGAAAACATACCTGGAAATAAATCTATTTTGATTTTTTCTAAAACATTCAGAATTTTGCTTTGGAATTTGAGCATTCTGCACAGATTATTTCATCCATGCTTTTTATTATTGTTGTCATTTTGTTATTTCATGACATGCAGTGATAGCGCGTAATTTAACATGTTGAAAGATTAATTTCAATAAAATGCATCAAGTCACAAACATATCTTACTCACTGAAACATTTCATCCTCTTCTAAAAAAATCATAACATCTTCTGCACTGAAACAATCTGCAGCTTTATATTACAGTCAGTACCCCCTGAGTCTATTCAGACATGTGGGTTTTCTCTTGATACAAGAGATTGTGCTGAATTATCAAAAGATTGTTTGGGTTGTGGGAAACTTGTTTTTTCCTATGTTATTTAGATTCTTGCCAAACTGCTAAAAGTGATTAATATTTTCTTTCCCTCTGTCAAGAGAGTGCATATTTTAAACTATCACATTGTTGCTTTAAATATATGGCACAATTCCACAATGATGCTTCCAGTGCCTCACTCAACAGCCTTGAACAGTCATTTAAAGATATTTGGTTCAAAACAGGAAGTATGGGTAGCAATATAAAGAATTTCATATTTTATTTCTCCCCCAGATATTCAGCCATAAACCCTCTTGTAGCCCAGCTATGGCTCCTCTCCGAGGAGGATGTCACCTGCCTTTTTAAAAGGTCACATCCCTCGCATACTTTCTCTCACTCAAGAAGGCAAATAAGACAGCTCTGCAAAGAGATGTCATCGATGTCTGTCTGTCAGCTGCTGGATGCTCAGAGTGAAACGTGGTACCTGCCAAGAGACAATCATCTCCAGATGTTCTCAGTTCATACAAAGGAACTGATACTCTGCCCACTCTCAAGGTGTTAGCTTTTATTTATATCAACCAACACCTGTGGTACTTCTGAGTTTTGGATATCTTCAGTGTAAGAGTCAAAAAAAAAAGTAGTCCTGGTTCTTGCAGCCGGGCCCCATTTTATCTGTGAAATGCAACATCTGCAGATCTTCTGCATCATCTAAGCAGAATTTGCCATTTATGATGATGAAAGAGCACTTTGCCATGATTTCAGGCTTCCCAAGAATGCCTGAGGTGCCTGGACAGCAACAGGCATTAACTCCACGTGCTTGATTTGACTGGTAAATCAAACGACTCCTCAAATTCAGGAATTTTGGTTGACAGCCTGCTTGTGCTTGTTAGAGGAGTAAAAAGAAAAGCAGAAAGATTTAATGTCGCGTGACTGTCATCGAATTCACAGCCAGGGAGTTTGAGCACAAAGTTCTACTCAGAAGTGTTTTTCCTTAAAAAGGAAATGATTAGGCAATTCAAATATTCACTGCTAACCAAGCATGGTTTCCTTCTTTCTCTAGTCAAGTCATCTGTGCTTTCAAGAGCTGTTTCTGCACCTTGGCCTTTCCCTCCTGAAGGCTTTCATGTCTCAAGCACAAGAGCCCTGCACAGGCGAGCAGAGCTGCAGCCCCCAGGGGAAGGCAGACAAGAAATAGCAACTTTCCAAGGGAGATTGGGAGAGGAATAACCGAGGTGAAGAAGTTCCTGCCAGCATAAAGTGACAACCCCATGCATTTTTGTGTTCTTTGCATTTTGTCAAGTGTAACCTTCAATTCATCCATTGCCTATAAAGTTTTAAAAAATAACCCAAACACAGTAAGCGAAGCTAATATGAATAAAGTGTCTCTGGGTGGAGTGGGCTATCGGGAAAACCAAACTACAGTTGCCAGTGCTGCTCTAAAGAGTAAAGTGTTGCCTCCACCACCAGTGTACTAGCTCTGGCTGCAGCATCAGAAATACAAGCAGAATCAAAGGCCGGACTGCAAGTAACTCAGATGTTGCAGCCCTGCAACGAGGGGCAAAGTTATTTGCTGCAGGATCCAACAGGGTGCCGTTGCCTCCCCTCCCTTGTCATTTTAGGTGTCCTCATCGAGTCAGCAGCAGGAAGTTAAAGAGACCAGGACAGGTGCAAGTAGAAGCTTGGAGAGGACTTTCTGTTAAGCCATTTTTTCCTCTTTGTTAACATTTCTTGTTCAATACAAAGGGAAGGGGGAGGGGGGGGAAGAGAAAGAAAAAAGGTTGCTTTTCCAATTCTTTATCATAATAGCCTTGGTGAACTTAGCTTATATCCTAGTGTCTTGATTTTTTATGTAATGCTGGGAAAGTCTCCAAGACTTAAAAATCTTACCTTGGCTCTCAAGCTTGGCAGGCTTTTGTTTCTAATACACCACAGATCGGAGGGGTGTTTTTTGGCTCTTCTACCTGAAATAAGCTTATTCGCCAACATTTGTCTCCATTAGTTATGAAAGCACTATATTCTTGTCACATAACTTCCTGAAGTTGGGAGAGTGCCTCAGGTAACAGATCGCATCTTTTTGTACAAACTTTCATAAAAATAGTCCTTTGATGTCATCACAGCCAGTAGCCAAGTATAAGAGAAGGAAGCTAATGAGTCTCCTTTGCTTCTAGTGCCCATTACAGCAAAACAGTTACAAAAGAACCTGCCCACATCACTAAAAGTCCTAACAGCCTGTTTCTCCTGGGCTGGCTTACAAAAGGCAACTCACTGCGTGCAAGCCCCATGGCTACAGCCAGGTCTCTTGAGTTTGGCACAAGTACCAAAGCTTTCACTGGTGCCTCTGTACCCCACCCCAAGGCAACTTCTGCTCCAACCTCAGGGTCTCTTCTGTGGTCTGGATTCAATTTCCCTTTGCCTAGTTCTTCTCCACACCAGGATTTCATTTTTTTTTTTCCCCCTTTCCCCTCGCTTTCTTGACTGCTGGAGGAATTGGGGTAGAAAGTCATACTGAGATGATCATCTTTCATATGCAACAACATAATTAATTCAGAAAGCAGCATCTGCCATCTTCCTGGGTATGATGTTCCCAGGTGCTGAGACTCTGGAAACCCCAGCACACCACTCTTGGCCCAGATGAGGGCTGCATACATCAGCCTAAACTCTTTTGAAAAGGTGAACATCTACTTTGGTACCTCAGGGAGTACCAAGTTATTTTTAAAATCTAAGGATTTACACATGCAGAAGCAGAGCATACAAACATCAACTACACTGATTTTATCTGTTCCATCTGATGATGGGAGAGAAAAAAAAAAATTAAGTTCATTCCAGGGAAGGCAGAGACACCAAGTGCAATGGAGGTCATCACTCCCTGACAAGAAAAGCCACCTCCATGGCAGTCCCTTGTATGCAAGCTGGAGGTAGGAAGGAGGTCACCTTCCAGGGACTGTTTCTCCCCACTCCCTAGGCCCCTCGATGGGGCAGGGCTCAGTCCTACAGGACGTGTTTTCCAGGGAACATTACCCTGCCCCACAGTGCAGCTGGTCCAGCTGAAACCACCTTTGCTCCTATGAAGCAGAAATGTGCCTGTTTCTCCACAAATCTGAGCAGCAACCCAGAAGGAACCTGGATCTGCTTTCCCAGCACCAGCCCTGCTCTTCCTGCAGACCCTCAGGTTTCTGCCCACCAATTCTTCTCAAGGGAAGAGGGCAAAAGCAAAATTCAAGAATTTAAAAACCAACCAACAAGACGATTGTGAATACCAACTATAAATAGAGCCTTAAGTCCTGCTGTAAACTCGCAATAGAACGGAACTAAAAATAGCAACACGACAAGACGAAGCAGTGCAGCACTGGTGTTGATAGGAACAGCGATGTCAAGAGTATGAATACAGAAAAGAATAAGACTTTGCTACAGCAATTATCTACCTAACACAGAACAATGCGGAATAAATATAGAAACCTTATTGCCAAAAAGGCTCCTACTCCCACAGCAATGTTAAAAGAAATGAAAAAAAAGAAAATTAAACTATAGAAGAAAAAAAAAAGACTGTTTTTCTTTTTCCTTAGATATAGTGGTGTTTTTCTGAATTGCTTTTTATTATATGGCACATTCATTTTCTTAGGTGAGAGATCTGACCAGAATGGATCTAAGGCTGTGGATCTCCTGTGTACTTGGTCAAAAGGTCTAGCAGCACAAGTGGGATTATTTGCTCACATAATGCAGTGAAAGTTGATGAGAAATTAAGAGACTGAACAAACACTGTAAAGATCAGGGGGAAAAAAATAAGCCATCACCTCCAGTTCCTGTTTTTGACAGCTAATTGCTGTATTCCTGGTATATAATTCTCACATCCACACTGGCTGTATTACAGAGCAATCATAGAACCACAGAATGGTTTGGGTTGGAAGGGACCTCAGAGACCATCGAGTTCCAACCCCCTGCCATGGGCAGGGACATGCTCCACTAGACCAGGTTGCCTAGTCTAGGCACCTACACTCAGAAACAGGTCACAAATGAGTAATAACACACAAGTCTGTGCAAAACAGTTATTTCCCAGTACAACATACTCATTCTGTAACAGAAGCAGTAACCAGAAAGCTCACGAATGCTTTCAACATTGGAAGCGGGTAACACTATCAGACCAAAGTTGAGTTCCTGGGGTACACGTGGCTGGATTGCCTCCTTAGACCAAGGCAGCGAGGTAGCTGCCTTTTTCATGGCAAGCACTCCTTCCTAAAAGCTTTTTAGCCAGTAGGCTCAAATTTCGTGGAGTCTTCCTAGCATCTACAAACACAGCACAACATGCCTGCTACCACACACTGCGCTCCTGGTCAACACATAATGCGTGGGTTTGGGTTATATTATTGATTCCTCTATAGAACAAAAGAAGTATAGCTATAAAATTTGTTTTAACTGCTCATTTTTGGAATTTCACTAATTATTTGGTTATTTCCTATATATTAGGAAATCTCAAAAATGAGTGGTTGTTCTAAACTAATATCTAAAAAAGTAGTATCTAATCAAGTTAAGTATTGTAAAAGAATGAAGTTTAACACAAGAAAATTTGACAAAGTGAGTATAAAGACATATAATCTGAGGGAATCACGTTGGTTCCTTTGCCAAACGTAGGTAATGATTACAGAAGTTTGCTACCCTTAAACTTGTATTTCATGTCATATATAATCACTTTGCCTTTTACTGTTCCTCCGTTGAATTACTTGATGTCACACAGCATTTCCAGTCTTTCTTTTTTCCTTGAAGGACCAAAACAGTACCACATTAATTCTTTGCTCTGAAAGCTCAGAATCTCATGGAGAAAAGTAAGCATGTACTTACGACCAGAGAGAGTTTCTTCCTTGTGTGATGACTCCAGTGAATTTTGTTAGCCTTCGAGCATCAACTTCAATCCACTGATATGGGTCATTTCTTCCTGCACACCAAGCACCATCATAAAAATCATTTTCGTTAACACCTGCCTGAAAAGAAGGCAAAACTCTCTTCATAAATCAGAACCAAAAAACTGGAGATCCTTCATGGGAAAAAGAAAAGAACGTGTGAAGTCATCATTCATTCCACTTACTCCTTTGGCTCCAGCTTAAGACCCCGGAGACTGTCATTCTCAATAGCTATATGGACTGATCAAAATGTTTTCTTACTCGAAGCGGGGAGGGAAATTCTGCAAAGTCCCTTCAAAAACTAAGGAGCATTACATAGAAAATTAAGTCAGAGTTAGGGAGCCTAGAGCTTCAGATCAGTCCACCCATCTGTGCCTGTGGCCTAATAGAGCCTTTCTCCAAATTATCAGAGTTATGAAAGGCCCAAAAAGCCATCTCCAACCCATGTAAATAACAGTCAGTGATGGAACAATTCCCTTTCCCCTGGAAGCAGCAAAGGACACTGTAGGACACAGAGAAACAATAATACCATTTCCCATCAACTTTCAATCCCAGAATTATTAATTTTCATCACTAGGAATATTCAAGCCTTAAGCAAATTAATATTAAAGGTTAAAAATTTAGGAATGTCCAGCTGTACTCCAACTTGTGCACCAATCTATATCCCAATTTATGTTGGCAAGAACACCACAATAGCCTTCTCAACATGTTCAAAGAAATAGTTGCAATGTATTTTGAGTAAGCTGTATTCTAAACACGTCTGAAATTGCATTTAAAGAAACATAGCATCTGAAGTCTTCAGATATTTATTCTGTTACTAAAGCCCAGGAAATGTTTGACACCAAGCTGGCTACTGCCATAGAGAGCACAGAAGATTTTCCATATGGTTCTCTGAGGCTACATGTATTTTTATGTTATTTCATCTGTGTTTAATGTGGATTTATCATTGCCATCCATGGAATTCCAAGAATGGATATCATTAAATGTTTCCCAAATATTAATTGAGAGTCTGGAAAACTATGTAAGTTTATATATAAAGACAGATCTTAAAGCTCTGGTACACAGTTGTATGTCCAGTGGCCTATTTTCAGTTGGTGTGTGTATATACAAAATATATATGAAGTACCCGAGAATACAACTGTCAATTAAATACCCTGAATTAATCTTCAGCTCCCCACTGAGCAATATGAGCAGATATTACAGTCATGGCTGGGTTACAATGGCAGAGATTGACCAGTCTGTCTACCTCCATTTTTTCAGACAGTTTGTACCAAAATGGGCATTGGGTACATCTAACTCAGAAAGAAGAAGCAGTTGTTAATCTCTTTTTCCCAATGTGAGTCTGGTGGCATCTGAAGGGAGAACTGCAAAACAACTTAATTATTCCAAAATTCCTAAATTTGGTACCTAAAACTTCTTGTTTTCTCAGGTAATCAAGTCCAAGATAGGGCAGCTTAAAAGTTGTTTTCCTGCATCCTTCAAATTTACATTAAGCCACCTACTTCTATGCATTAACTCTGATATTTTAAAGTGAAGTTCACATAAAAGTCAAAGCACAAGATGCAGAGAAAAACTCTATTAACAACAGAAGTAAATTCTTCAAGGAGAAGTGAACAATGGGAAAACATGAGAATATAAATACAATCACTGACCTGAGTTATAACCTTTTTCAAGAAAAGGTTTCAATGCATTTTAAAATAAGATGGAATTTGAAGTAGCCTTAGGGTTTAAAACCAATGCTTGCCAGGAAGCGTTAAGATCTGCAGAGCACCTTGAACCAGCATCGTGCTAATCCCATTCACACTGATGAAATCCCACCAGTTTCTGCAGACCAAGTACCCATATCTCTCATCGCTTCAGCTGGGATCCTTGGTCCTCACTCAGACTGAGGATATTTCCCATGGGTGTGATGCTCATCAGGGTGTAAAACTCTCCTCTACATTACAGTGAGAGGAGGGAAGCAGAGGAGAGAAAAAAAGAGCTTATTTGCAAATTACCCCTCAATTACATACTCGTGTCTCCATGGTTTCAACTGGACTTAAATAAAGCTAAGCATGTGTTTAAGTTGCATATCAAACACACGAGTCTAAAGGACATGCTTACAGTTATGCACAGCTTAAAATACTATGGCCTTCAGTAGGGGCAAAGAGAACATAAAAGAAGAAAAGAAACTGTGCTGCTACTTCTTCCTGCTCTTATTTCCTGACGTCTGCTTTTCTGAAGTTAAAAGAATATTTTTATTAGGTAAAAAGAAGCAGGTGTATAAGTGTGTATGTACTCTGTGTATAACTATCATAGAGTACTACTTGAAAAAAAGAGTTTAATTAATGAGAAGTTCTTATTAGAAATATTTCCAGAGGAAAAGAATTCCAATACATTTACTCTGAAACTTCTCAAGCTTCAAGTCTGTATTTTTTCTTAAGGCACTTGAAGTTTTGAATTTGCCCTAAGGTCATTTAAAAATATTGTTTCTATAAAAACCCTTAAGAACTTAATCAAATATTTAGTAGTTAAAATTGATATTAAATTTCTTTGGAAAAAGTTTAATTCCTGAAAGAGGAGAACAATTATAATCAGATATTAAATCAAAGAATATGGATCAATATACCTTTTCTCAGTAAGATGTTTACTTGAATTTAAAAATTGTATATTGAATTAATGGAGATAATGGATACAAGTTATGACATCCATGACTAAGATACACATTTTAAACACGTTGTCTTCAAAAGTAGGAGAATGAAGGAGCTAATGAAAAGACCTAGTCCTTGCTTCCAGTTAAGTGAACCCTTTTTTCCTTCACTGAATTTTCAAGACTAACTCACGAGTCTAACCCAGCTTATATTTCACTTGCAAGCAAAGGCAAAAATATTTCTCAACATGCAGTGTCTTATGAAAAAATACCTTTTGGTATAGGAAAATGGACTTCTTTCTGTCACTCTCGACTAAATTATCTATAAATGTGAATGTTGAAAATTGTAATTCAAATTAAAAAAAAAAAAAAAAAATGAACTGCTTATTATGTGCCCAGAAGCTAAGATGAAGGGAAATCACAAGGTTACAATTCCTTTACAAATTATATGACTTCTGATTTTAATGCCTGATTCTCTTCTGAGTTAGACATGTGCAAGACAGAATAAACACTTGCTCACATCATCACTGTTCCAAAAGCCTTATTTTGTAATGAGGAGAAATATATTACTGCCTAAATATATTCAAACGAAGACAAACATTTCAGTCTTCTGCCACAAGTCAGCTGCAGCAGCAGTAAAAATCTACGTAATATCAAACCCCTTCTGCTTAAATTCTTCTCTGTTCCCAGTGGGGCGATCACAAACGTTATTTTACCACAGGAAGTTTGGGACACAAAAAGGTGTTACTCATCACAGGTATTTATAGCAACCACTGCCGGTAGGCAAGAGGAGAAGAATTAAAGCACATGGGCTGAAAGGAAAACTTCAATAATTTTGTCTTTTGGTTGTGTTTTGATAACAGGGCTTTCCAAAAGGAACTAGTGAAACAAAGAACCGAAAACACAAAAAGTAACACTTCCTGCTTATTTGCATACACAATTGCATTACTTGGTTAATCTTCAATCCTGTTTGGGTTCCTGCAACCAGGAAAGTGAGGAAGGGGAAGGAACATAATTTGACTAATTATTTCAGGTTTTAACTACTGCTAATTATTTTACAAGTGACAAATACTAACAACTTATCCCTGAAGGCAGAGCGCCTCACTGAGTATTATTTTATGCAACGATTTTTCCTGATGAGGTTAAATTACTACTGGTCTTGCCACTGTTGCAGTTGCAGGCTAGATCTCCAACACAACCCAAGCAGCATTGCTCCTGCCCTCAAGAGGTCCCACCTTCATCACCACATCCAAACAGGACTGGGAGCAAAAAATCAGGTCCCACATAATGCAAGGTCACAAGAGAAGCAGATCCTAGGCCTTATCCAGCCCTGCTAAGCCTGTCCTTCCTTGGAATAAAGCATATGCTGCCTGATTAATTTAATATGCTTCAAATAATGTAAACAGAAAAAGTAGCCCTCAGAAGCCTTTGTAAAACTTCATTATCCTGTGAACTCCCTGTGAATCAAGGTAGTGCCTGTTACCTGGGGCAAGCCCTAAGCTTCTCAGCTGACTTTGCATCAGATGATGAGATTGAGCAGAGAGTGAATTTTGTCTTGTTTTGGGGAATAAGAATATTCTGACGGCATTGCGGTGATACCCGGACCATAAAATTGCTCATCGCCATACATTTAGCAGAGCTCTCTGGTGAAAACTGAGCAGTACATCAGCCTCTCTGAGGGTCTCTGACTTGGGCCAAGGGGTTTTTTTTCCTGAACAGTACTAAACAGCATGAAAACACAGCTGCTTAAAAACCAGTGCCTTTTGCCTTTTCCAAGCATGCTGCAACCCTCCCTTTGGAGTGGCAAACAGAAATCCCCGGGGACCTCATTACCCATCTGACACGTCAGCCCCCTGGAGTACCTGTTCTTGGTTATAAGCATATATCTTTTAAACACTACTGAAATTCAGAAGTCTTAATGCAAAGTAAAATTAAGCACTGGAAAAAAAAATAAATCCAGTGACAGAGAAGAGATCTGCAAATTCTAAGTGGCTTTGAAAAATTTTAAAGTGCTATTAATTTGAAGCTAATCCCAACGGAAGCAGTACCTAAAGAAAAAGAAATGCAAACCCATACTTTTAACACTGCCAGTCATAGCGGTAACTAAGCGGTCAAAGGGTTTAAGGAATTACTATATCTATGGTATACAGCTAAGCTCTCAGCAATAGTAAAAGCTTTTGATTGGAGGATTACCAGAAATCTCTGTTAGGGGTGAAGAAATGCAAAAGAAACCACTGCCACAGGACGGGCAGAAGCATTACGGCTGTAACCAGCATGGCCCAGGCATGGCTGCTACCCGGCAGGTGAAGGTGGGACAGGAGAAGTGCAGTCCCTGAGGTCCTGGGGGACAGGACACCAAAAGAAACGCACTTGGTTTAACCCAAGCCCCTGGGGCTTCCAGCAAGGAAGAACACCTCACTTGTGCTTGCTTCTCAGCAAGAGCTTGTCCCCTCACCTTCTGCGGGAGGCTCTGGAGTACGCTGGGAGGAAACATCACTCATAGGTAAGACTCTTGCGCTTCTCTGTTTATTTTGAGGTAGTGTTCCTGGTGAAGACAGGACACTGGGCTAGATGAACCGCTAGTCTAAACCAATTTATTTAAACACAAGAACTGGACTTTAATACCAGTATTAAAAGTGAGAAACCACACCCAACAGAGAATTCAGAGGTTTGCATCACAGTCCTTGGTCTTATGCCACTATATAAGCAAAACTGTAATAAACTAACCAGATATTCCCACAGAACCCACTTGAATATCATCTGCATACCATTTTTGTGTTCATGAGGGTGGTTTTTTTTTTCCTAGCAGAGAATGTGAAGTAAAGAAGTGAACTACCACACTCAGATCTCAAAAGGCGTTAACTATGAAGGCTGCAGGTCCACCTCCTTCAGCCCCTTCCGGCCACTCCAGCCAGGGTGGCTGCATAGCACAGCGGGTTACTGAGCTTTTGGACCAAAAAGTAACGCATTTAAACAAACAACAACAAAAAAAGGGTCGGTTCCCTCCCATAGAGAAGCTCCCAGAGCTGTTTGCAAAGAAGCTGAAGCAAAGGGGGGCAGCTGCACTGGGGGATTTTAAGCAAGAGTGGTCCCTGCTTCCAGCAGCTGTCCATGACTTTGCAGTGGGCACCATGTGAAATTGCACAGCTGATTAGAGCTCGTCCTTCCTAATCCCAGTCGTAATTCATTAACTAGCAAACCCCTTCAGCTGGGGAAAAAGAAAAATCTAATGGAGGGTCTAATAGTGAAAGGTAACTAATAAATGAAATAAACTTTAGAGATTTTTCATTGTTGACTTGGTGACAGTATCCTGCTTATGACTTTGAGTTTTAAAGGTTGTACTTCTTATGCAAAAGTAACATTTTTACACTGGAAAAGACAGTAATTCAGAAAATAGCACTAATAAAGTGAAAAACAGAAGCACAAGAAATGGCAAAACAGAAGTCGGTCCTGCAAAGCACCTAAGGACATCTTTAATATTAAATAAAAGAAGCTAAACCAGATTGTACATTAGTGATTTCTGAATTGAAGCATTTTTTTGGTAGCATAATCATTGTCTCTGAAACGTTGCCTTAAGGCAAGCGCTTCACTTAAACCCACACTTTCAATTAACCATTGCCATTAACTACAGGCAAACAAGACAGAAAGCAACTTGCTGGGTGAGCTTCCTTCCAGGCTGATGGTTCTTGGAGCTGGGATATTTCCTGCGGCTGGCAAGGAGCAGCTCTGGGCTGCCTCCACCTTTGCTTTACTCGTAGAGGTCTGTTTGGATTTGCACCCTCAGCACACTAAGTTTGGAGTTTTTTTGCTTAACTAAGCCCCACAAACGTAAAGGTTATCCATCAACCTTATTCACTTCTATAATTCCAGTGTTTCCCCTTCATTTGAATTACATGAGCTGACAAAGTAGTCAGAACCAATAACCATCCATCGGTTCTCTTTATACAACAGGACAACCTTAAGCCATTCTCCCACTTCAGAGAAAAAAATTGATGTTACCTGAATATTAAGCCTTCCTCTGTGGGCCCCAAGGCCATACCGCTTTGCTGTAGAGGCATGGAGCTGGAAGTCAGTAATTTTTAATGTCTCTAGACCAAGTGGAGGGCAATCTACAAAACAAAAGATTGATTAAAATTTAATTAAAAAGAAAAAAAAACCCACAGCACCCAACACAAAACAAACAAGTACTCAAAGTTTCTGGGTTTCACTTGTGCCAAACTGGCTGGGGTCCTCAGCTGGGATAAATGAGCCCAGCACCACTGAAGTCAATGAGAAATGGCAGCTCTCACAAAATCACTGAGGCAATGCTGATTTACACCAGCTGAGGATCTGGCTTTCTGAGGGTCTCAGATAGTTGTTACTGCTTGCCATATGCTTTATTTTTTCATGGATTTGCACAGTATTTCCTGTCAAGTGCTTTTCAGTACAAAATGCCAGTAAAATGTCCTTTTACTTTTCTCTCTTTTTGGCATTTTCTTTTTCATCTCATTTTGCTGTTTGTTTTTTGTTTGTTTTTTTTCCCCCCTGTACTCATTCCAAGCTACTGTATGAAGTTATGTTTCTAATTAAAATCTGTTCTGGAAACTTCAATCACAGTCCCTCACATTGCACAATAGCATCTGTTACAGAGGTCTGGGAGGCTGGAGAGCCCAGCTCTGCAGAGGTAATGACTGAGCACAAAGAGGGCAATTTTGAAACAAGGGTCCATCTCTCCAAGCTCCAAATTGTGCAAAGCCTTGAAGAAAGACAAGCAGATGCCGTTACTTTAGCAGCTAGCCAGCAATGCAGCAAACTTGAGCCTGGAGTTGTAGCTTTGGAAGGTAAGATGTTGGAAAGAGTCAACTTCATGATTATCAGAAAAAAATATTCTGCTCTAAAATGACCCCAGCCACCGCAGTATTTAAGTCCCTCACAATGTTTAGCGTATTTATCCTCAAAATACGATGGTGAGGCGGGGAAGACCCGCTCTCAGTGTTTCACAGGAGGTGAACAGAAGCACAGAGACACACTTTGGGAGCACCTAAATTATACAACAGAGCCCAGTGTAGACACCCTGAAGTCAGCGGCAGCTGGAATTGGCAGGTCTGCGTGGGGCAGAGGTGGAAAGCAGGGACACACATTTTCGATCAGGTACTTGTTAGGTTAGACTAGGTTTTGTACTGCCGAGGCCGTATTGCGTTCTGGTTTTGGATAGAGGACAGATTTTTTTTTCTGCTGTCGAGCGTGGGAGGTTTGCTGTAACTTGCACAGCGGGCTGGGACAGAGACGGGAGCTGAGCACCAGTTGTGAAGCCCAGACCACATTTCCGCTCCCCGGGCCACCCCTGCCATCCCCAAACCATCCCTCCTCACCGCCGGCCCGGGGCCGCAATCTCCCTTGTGCCACGGTTGCTGGAGAACTATCAGTGAGCTCACTCCCCTGCACTAGACCTGTATCCCTCTTACATATATATTTATCAGCACTCACCAAAATGTCATGAGAGTATGTCCCTGAGGATCTCATCCTGGACATGTCTAACTTTCACAGGTAGTTTTGCATCACCATGACAAAACCTATGAGTTTTCCTATGCTCCTCCTTAGTTCAAACCAACCTAAAATCCCTCAGAAAAATGTGACGTGCTGTCAATTCACGCTAGTAGTCCTTTGTTCATCCTCAGGAAAGTTCTTACACAGATGCAGGGGCAAATGTCTCCATCAGAGGCACTACAGACAAATGCTAAATATTAATGTATTTTCTAAAGTACCATCAGCGATCTTAGTCTTACACAAGAGACAAAATGTAGACAGTTCCTCATTTCGAAGAGCTTTCAATCTAATTACCCAAAACAGAGAAGAGACAGGATGTGTAAGGAAAACTAGAGGAAGGAGTAGCTCAGAGGATTTTTGTTTCATTGGCTGATTGTTTTAATCATATTTCCTTATAGAGTGTTTCATTTTTCATCATACTCTGACTGGAAGAAGTCTCAGGCTCTGACAGATTTCTACTGGGAGTAAATTATATAGCTGGGAACTGCCTGCCTTTCTTTAACAAGTTGAGTCCTCCAGACAGGTTTGGAAATCAATCTGACGGTGCAATCCCACAAACTCTTTTGCACTTTGGTATACTTTGCTCTGTGAACAGCCTCACTGTCGGTATTTTGCTCTCACTCTTCCCAGGCACTCAAAAGCCCCCCAGAAGTACCCATGAAAATAAAAGCAAGCTGCTTTTACAGGCTCAGTTCATAAAATATCATTGAATTCGATATTTATACCGTACCTAACGAGGCTAAGGGGCGGTCTACAGGTAATGCTAGGAGTTACTAAAAAGTAGGATGTTTCTGCACAGTGAACAGCCAGCTCCATCCGCGATGGATCCGGTGAAGCTCGGTCTCTTCCAGGTTGTGTTTCGCAGCCCGTTCTCCGCTACCCAACGGCAGCAAGGGCTTACGGAGCTGCCCCGGGGACGGGCAGCTGCTCCACGGGACGCACAGCCACGCGATCCGCAGTCCCCTTCCTCATCATCGCTCTCTTCTGTACCTGTTTCCATGAAACCTGTAGGAAAAGCACTGGTTTTGAGCCTGGCAGCTGCCCGTCAGAGCTGGGTGAAGTTACCCGGAGTGGCATACGCCTGCCAGTGTATGTACAAAAAGTGGGTTCGGTTTTATTCAGACTGAAATCTTACTAATTTACTATAAAACTGCAATACTTTTGGGTTGCCTGTGGAGCTCAGGGAGGGTTTCTTAAACTGCAGGATGGGTATTTACGGCTGAAAAAATTGCCTGTGCGTATTTGTGTGTATCATCTCTGTTTCTAGAGAAACTGAAGCCTAATAATAAGCTCAAAAACGTTCATATGGATCTCAGTTAAACATGCCTGACTGCTCATTATTTTTCAAGGATGAATTATTTGTATTGTCTGTGAACTGATCAGATTAAGAGGCCAATATTATGAAATGCTCAATTTAATGTGAGTTTTCAATGAAAGCACAATTAGACTCTAAGAGCAGGCAGGAGCTATCTACTAATAGGCAATACAGATACCTTTGATGAAAACTGTCCAATACATTGTTAACAATACGCTGTCCTTTCTCAGTGTTCTCAAGCCTCACAATATTTCAGATGAAATCATTAGGATCTTTACCACCGATTCAACGGCATCCAGGAATTTATTTTTTTACCGTTTTTTATGTAAATCAGTAGGAGAACACCTAACTTGCTTTCTCAGGAAGTAAACTAAACTTTAAGCCGTCACTTCACTAAGTTACTAAATCATGTAAAGATTTTTTTTTCTTTTAACTCGGTCAGAAAAATCAAGTATTTTGCTCCAACACTTGACTGAAAATTAATGAATAGCATTGCTTTCGCAGTCGGCCCCTCTTTCTTCAGCGCCCATCCCAAAGCGGGAACAGAGCAGCAGGATTCTCCATAAAAGACCATTGACCTTTAGATGTTTCCGTCTGTGCAGCTCCGCACCAAGATGATATTCTTGGAGTCACTAAGCCTATTGTTTGCAGTAGCTTTGATGTATGGAATTTGTGCTGTTTTCCACAAAAGAAGACCTTTGATTTTGCTTTGAAATGAAATTACATCTTCTATTTATAGCTATAATATTTGACTATTAACACTTTAGGAATATTATTTTTTTCCACGTGCATATGAATTCCAGCGTGAATAAAGGGATAAAAAGAGGAGCATGTTAGAGCAAAATATCAATCTGTGATGTACAGAGGTGGTGGCGGCAAATTTTTCAGTACGGCCTCATCTGATTAACTCCAGGTTACTCATTATGATACAACACAATTCACCTAAGGTTGTCATTTCACTACCGAAAAAAAGAAACAAAAAATCCTGAGTCATACTGTGAATTTAATTTTAGAGAAATTATGTTGTTGGTGTGTGTCAGGACAACTTATTTTTGAAAAACATACAGGAAAAGAAACTGATTTATGGCATTCATAAAGATTAGTACTTTTTAAAGTACTGCTTTAATATATTTTATTTAACTTTAAGAAATCTCCCATTTAACAATGAAAATTGCCATGCAATCAATAAGACAGTTTTAACAATTTTGTATTCTCCATGCTAGTTTGAAAAACACTAGCAGAAGCTACAGAAATTGGGTAGCATGAATAATCAGAACAGTTCATATTTTACAGATTGAACTGGAAAAGACCTAGTTATTTGGTCATTTCTTTAAATGGCTGAGAAACTAATCATTATAAAATACAAGAAATTCAGCTATGACTTTGAAAGAAACTTAAATCCACAGACTATGTACATAATGACTTATTAACAAAATGCAGCGAGAGTATTTGTGTTTTAGAGCCACTGAAAAGCAAGCATTAAGCTTGCAGGTGTAGGGAAGAGGCTGAGTTATGGACTTTTCTCTCTTCCTGGCCCATACCCAACCATGATTTTGTCTGTGATTTGCAACCATGAATAGCTACTCACTTCAGAAACAAGACATTAATAAAATGTCTGGATCAAATTAATTAATTCCAAAACCTAAAAAGAGATGGGGCTTGGATTCAGACTTGGTAACATTTGCATCTTTGTTCTTGGGAGGTTTCCATTTCAAAATGCCTTTCCTGCTAGCTATGTTAAATGGCTAGCTCTCGTAATTTTCAATTACGCTTCTGCTAGCCAGACAGATGATTGTACCCCAGCTACGGCATTTCTGACGCTTCGACACCGTTAGCAATAGCCTGTCCATTGAAGTCAGGAGGGGGAATACTTGAGAATTACTTCAGTCGCCACCTCTACCTCTGGAAATCTCCACCTACCAGATGTAATTTAGGGCTTGCCTATACCAAGAGCACTACCTGAAGGAGCTACTGAGCTGCCTTCTCAAGCCCGCGTCAGCTCAGCGTGGCTCTGTGCAAGGATATTAGCCCAGGTTTGACAGCAGTTTCAGCCTCAGGGTGGCTGTGCCCCACCGATGCAGCATCTTCTGCTGGAACTCTGGTCAAAGAAAACACCTTCTGCAGAGCCAGCTTGGTTGTCTTCCCACCCGCAGTGCAATTATAGCCGCTCAGCTGCAACGTGAGCTGTTGTGCATGATAAAACTGTATTAGAAGGCATTCTTAGAAACATATTAATTCCATAAGTAGAAGTTTATTGTCTAAATTATTCATTTATTTTATTTTCTTCTGCTCTAAATAAAGATTGTCAGATAAGCACAGATTGTCTTTATAGCTCTTGTATCTAATAAGGATGCATTTAGGAAATCATTCTGTACTGTTCTTTCAGAGGCACAGCAGACAAATTATTGTTTTATTTAAAGGACATTTTCCATCACTTTAGGAATATGTTCCGTTTTTCAAATGGAAAGAAAAAAAGAGCCATCATGTCTCCTCTTCACTTATATTTTTAAGAGCCACACCTATAATCCTTTTGAATTCCTGCAAGCCTGTTCTTGTCTAACTCCTCACGCACAGTGATACTCGGGTCCAGAAATGGAGAAATATCAGCCTTGTGCAGGCTGACAGTCTGCTTGATGTTTGGAGACAGAATGTACTCTGACTATTTATTTTTTATGATTCTAAATGTGTTTTAGCTCCAGGAGCTTCGTCATTTTTGAATACGTAAGAATCCCCTTGCACTTCCAAACGTTTGTTTGGGGAGAAAGGATGTTACACTACAGAGATAGAGCAGTTCAGAGAAGAGAAGGGGAGGTCAAGGCAGTGCTGACAGAATTTTCTCTACTCAAAGAATGGGTTTAGTGCCAGGATTTTTTGTTGTTGCTGTTGGTATCTGTAGCTTTGCTTTTGGGGCTTGAGCTTGCAACACAACTCCCAGTGACTCAAACAGAAGCTGGATCAGGTTTTCACTATGATAAATACGAAGACCTCATCACCCTTCCAGTGTAACTGATTTCTTTAAGTAGCATTTTCCGTGAAAACGTACACTGCTAGTATGATTTTCAGTAATGCAACACATCCCAAGTTATCACTGCATCCAGCCTCAACAAAGGACACTGAAGTATCTTTAAAAATTATGCCGGTCAGTTTAGAGGGTCAAAAATACATGTGGCACATCTTGGCCCCAGAGTTTGCCCAAGCCAGGGGACGACAGTGACCAGCGGGTCCCTACAGCGACAGAGATGATCTCTCATTGCTGGGAAGGTCATTGCAGGTATGGTGCCAGAGTGATGTGCTTTAGTATGCTATTTCTATTTCTATTTCTATTTCTAGTAACAACCTATTGCTGTAATCAATACCTCTTTCTCCCTTCTGTAAACCCCCTTCCCTATCAGACTTGGCTAGAGACTTGTCCCTTCTCTGGAGACCTCGATCTCTGGGGACTCAATGCGTATCTTGCCAGCATTGTGTGGTCAGGTATCTTATGGTAAAATCCCATGTCATAAGACAGATTTAGTTTGAGGTTTTGATTCCCTGTTTTTTTTTTTCTGGGTCATCCCAGGGTAGATGCAGAATTTATGCCTTGTTTAAGCAAAACACTTAAACATATAGTTAACAAAGAAGGTGCAGATCTGTGAAGCTACTGATATAGGTAAGTTAAGCACACAATTAAGTATATATTTTGGGGGATGAAGACTTTAACGCTTATTATACTATTCATACTATTCTTAGATCTTTATGCGCTTGGATAAAAATTCTTAAATTTTGCCCTAACAGCTAAATTTAGAGCTTTTCCTATTAAAATCGTGGTTGATAATTCATCTTCCAACAGCAGAAACTTTCAATGGAAACTCTGGCAGTTTAAATCCTGTGTCTCAAGTAACACTTAGGTCACAGGTACGCAAAGTATTTTAATACTGCAATGCACCTGAAAGGTGAAATAACTGTAAAAGCATATTTCTGCTGACCTGCTACTTGCTGAAAATCTCTTTTGATTGCTTTTCTGTGATGGACAGCCTTTGTGGGGGCTGAATTAAACAGAACAAGGTTCTGCATTTTCTAAATAATTTGTTATATTTACAGTCTCAGGACATTTGTGGGGGGAACACAGTCTAGCTAAATTTTGCTGTTTTGACGATGTGATTGTGGAAGTGTGAAATTTCCGCAGATGTTCATGAGTCACACTCTATACTTGGTGCGGCCCAGCTTTTCCCTGGAAACAAGTCCATGCATTTCAGCCTGAGCAGTTTTCTGCCTTTGTTCACGTACAAAGTGTTGCTAGCAATACACGCTAGTTTCTTTTTTGGCCTGAATTCAGGCCACCAGCCCCCATGCACCCCAGATTAATTGAAGCAGTACAGGCAGAAGAAGGTTCTTCAAGCACATACGGTTTGCTTTTATTTGCTTTTTCTTATAAATCCATTCCCAGGGCACTAAAAGAGCAAAGCAAGCAATGTGCACTTACAACAAATCCCCTATATAGAAGTTAAAATACTGAATTTTAGTCCCAGATCAAAGATCAACTAAAGAATTAAATAGATGCCAAAATTTGCTATCCTAAGACAACATTAATTGTTCTCTACTGTTGCATCAAAGCTGTATATTTTTCTAGGACAAGCAGCAAATACTGCATGGGGGTTTAAGACTTTGGGGACTTCCCTCAGAAGGAAAGGGCTGTATTTATCACAGCACTGCAACATACACTTCTCTTTATGGTTGCTATTGAAAATTTAAAAAACAAAACCACAAACACTTTTGGTTAGAAGCCACAAAACCCAGCTCTGTTAGAGGTCTGACCCAAAGCCTCCTTAAACTGGGAGGAACATTTTCATGAGCTCTAGGAGAGGGCAAAGCCTGAGTGAGGATCCACAAATGCTACCCATCTGATATCTCAGAGCCGCTTTTGATCATCAAATGTGCCTCTTCTTTGCAACCATCTTCCCCAGGGGCTGTCTCCGGGCCAAGGAGCTGTGTTTTGACAGCCTCTTAGCTTGTGGGGAGGGGAGGTGCATTTTAATCCTAGCTTGCTTGCTAGGCACCGCTTTGTCTTCCAGGTAAACTCACTTCTTTCCCTGCTAGGAGTCTCGCCAGAAGATTTGCTGCTGCTACATGTGCTTCAGAAAGTAAACCAGCTCTTTAGGAAGGGAGGTAGTTAACAAGAAGTTGCAAATATCTTCTGCCTGATGGCACAAGGCAATGCAGTCCTGGGGAGGGAAGGTGTGGATTTAAAGCCTGTGTCTGCCAGAGTAGACAAGAATGAAAGCCCTGAGACAGTTTAAAGATCACCAAAGTTTTGTCCTCACCATAGTTGATATCAGTGACTCACAGAGCCCTCCCATGGTGCAAAGACACGGAACACTTCCATGCCACCTAAACACTGCACCGGCTGGCAGGATTGGGCACAACAGTTACTTGAAAAGTTGCAGGGTACAGACTCTACGCCAGGGTAAAAGTGTCTCTTCTCCTGCTTCCAAGATTGAGAGAAAATTCAACAATTAATGGGGAATAAAGAATAAATTAATAATTATCTTGATCCTTTAGGTCAAGTCTGATATAAAACCAAACATTTCTGAGATTCAGAAAGTACCTTTTTTTTCCCCCTTTCATTACTTTTCACAATTTGCTCCCTCACAAACCCAGATTGTGGCTGGTTCTAGATGCAACAAACAGCACATTTAACAGGAAGATCTTCTGTTATTCCTGGCACAGCTGGAAGTAGGAATTTCCAGAAATCTTGTTCTCTGGGAGTTTTCTGGCCAAGCTTTCAGACTCGAGAGACTCATCATCTAAACTCCAAATACCATACACGTTCCCTGAGCTGCCTACTGCTGCCATCGCACAGCCTGCCTAGGACATAGCGTGATTTATGACACAGACAATACAGGAGCCCAATCGCCCATGCACAAGTCAGCATGCTTGGGCATAAGAAGGTTAACAATCGGACTTGGTGATCTTAAAGGTCTTTTCCAACCTAAGTGATTCTATGATTCTAAGCAGTTCACATTTTTCCTCCTGGGTCTCCTTCTTGCTGCCTGTGGTCCTTCTGCTGGAGGGGGAAGAAGCAACCATACCCACAGATGCCCATGGCAGGGGGTTGGAACTAGGTGATCTTTGAGGTCCCTTCCAACTCAAACCATTCTGTGATTCTATGCCTGCAGGCAGCAGCCTCCTCCAGGTGGAGAGGTGGGTAAGTATGGAGACACTGTCCATACCTCTTCCATGTGTTAAACTGGTTTCATCTCTCTTCCCCCACATCTTTTTAGGAGAAAAGAAAGGTAGAGGAAAGGGGGTGCAGGCAGGCACCCCAGAGTTTTTACCTTGCTGCCATGGGACCACCACCTTGCTGACCTGACATGGGAAAGGACGAGGGTGGGAATCATATTGCAAACCTGGTCATGGTGTCCAGGCCATCAACAAAAGAAATGATGTGAGGACAAGCTGCATTCAGTGTGGACCATCAGCATACAGAGGCATTAAGCATCACCGTAGGCATAGCCCTAGGAAAAGTTTCCAGATGCTTGTGGTACAAGGTACCCTCCAATTTGTATCCAAACCTGACAAGACCTCCACTTTCTCTACAAAGGAAGATGTATATTTAGTTGCTCTGAAAAAGACATATTATTCCCTTTAGTGGCCAAAAAAACCTCCAGCCTGTAAAATATATCAATTCTTAACTTTTTATTATTAACTTTGACTAAGGCTGACTTCTGTGCTATTAATTTTAAAATGTCTTCTCTGATGTTTTTCTGAAGCACAGGATGAAGACTTTCTGTAATTCCAGCTAAAGCCACGAAACTGAGTACAGCCATCAAAAATGAGAACCATTCTTTTTTTTCCAGAGCCAAACAAATAGACCTAGCCAAACAATGGGAAAAAAAAACAAACAAAAAACTGAGACAGACCGCTCGCACAATGGTTGGGCATAGGACAAAAATTACCATTAAAAACGCATATCTGTACAATGTCTTCATGCCAGGAATAGCTTAAAAATATCAAATCACTGAGGTATACTGCAAGATCAAATATTCTACAATAAGAACATTAATCGTAGCCATTAAAAATAAACACTGAAACTTGGAATACCATTAACAAGTACAAAATCAAGATGGAAAATGGCTACTATGTTAAGCTACAACCCTGGTTCAGTAAATGAGACACCCTGAAAGTGCTAAAGTTTAACCACTTTAACAATTCCATTTGAGTGTATTTAACCAAAAATAGCACAGCTGCATTAAAACAGTTGTATGAGGATAAAATTGGCTTATGGTGCAAGTATTTTCCTCCCCCTCTATGAAAGCTGTACTTCTGCAACTTTATGCAGCAGTAAATATATGCATAGGAAGGTACAGCATGCTCACTATGCGGTTGTACAGAGCGTCAACATAGTCAGGAACTTCCTTAAACAGAAACAACCTGCAAAATATCCGTAACTTTGGGTGTTGGAAATATACGTCTCCCAAGAATTCTGCCAGCTTTAAGGATTTTGCAGCAGAGCCGCGCTTTTGGAGCAAACCAGGGATTCCAGGTGGCACAAGGGGAGTATCCCAGCGGGATGACAGAGGAAAGGGGCTGTATATGCTCCATCACAAGGATGAGAATTCCACACCTGGGACTATAGTAGACCCAGTGGTGAAATACACCTGAACAGCTTCAGCAGTTCTCTAGAATCACCAAATTTCACTGAAATAGATGACACTGCTATGATATCACTCAGTTTTCACCTCGTCACTCTCCCTAGCACACACACGAAGCCCACACACATAGAGGAGCAGGAAAAACTTGAGAGATTGTAAGGGAGATCTCATTAGTAGTGACGAGCCATTAAATTTTATCGCTGCTCCTGCAGTTACTTCCACTCCCAAGTACTAAATTTACACTTGAGAAAGACTGAAATCAGCCACTTCCTGGTCAGTACTAAATGTTATTCAACTTTTAATCAAGTTAAGCTCTAGCATACACCAAACTATATTTCTTTTACTTTTCTAAAAGGCAGGAAACATGCTGAAAATGATACTGAGACGGATGCACTAGCTTCCTTTGATGAAGCAGTCCAAAACCTAACACAAGTAAATCAGGGATGAAGATAGAAGCACTTTGCTATTCAGTTTTGGGTTTCGTAGTAGGCTGTTTTCTACCAGTTTAGCTTTCTGACTTAGCTCTTGATGGGAGCCAGCTGACCTCAGAGCCAGCATGATGAAGTAGTATGAGCTATGCCTTTAGGCAGCACACAGTCATTAGTCATCTTAGCTGTGAGTTGAAATGTCATCTTTCATTTTTTCATGATTAAAACTAAAAATATGCATTTACCAACCGAATGTAGAACAGTAGCCTGTATCTGCAGCTAGACCTGGGTGAATAGTTTAGAATCATCTTTCTAGAGAGTCATTCCTTGCCTGCTGGTTTGTGGACAACTAATCTTTGCCAATTTTAAATCTTTCCAAAGAATACGCTGCTAATCAAAAGTGACATTGAAATTTGCCTTCTCTGCATGTAGACAAACACACAGTTGCAAGCACAAGCAAGAAGACCCTCAAAGGTGAGCTGACCACTTCAGCAGAGATTGCCAAGCCAACCATCATACTCCAGCACCCAGCTGTGCTTATACCACTTGCAATTAATATCCCTCTTCCTCTAGCAGCAGTAACCGTGCTGCCCAGCACCTGGAAGCATCACTGAGGGGGTGGGAACGACTGCTCAAGCCTCAGAGTTTATTTGTGAGTCGTCATCCTGCACAGTTGCTGCCTAACCCTCCTCCAGGTTGCACATCTGGGCTAAATACTTGACCTATATAGAAAGCCTGTGACAGGAAATACCTAAAATCAATCCAACTTGGTTTTAAAACCTTTTATAAAGTGTAAGTCTCAGTTTTATGGAGACCTGGTGTGTCTGCTCTAGCAGTGAGTTTTGATATTTCTACATTTTTTTCGAAAATCACATCTGTTGTTATTATTTCATATGAAATAATAAAAGGAATGAATAAAAACAAACACTTCTCATAAAGCATAGAAGTCACCGTAGTGCCTGGAGCTATTGCTCAGACGATGATTTCAGAAGAAAGTTGTGTGGTTACAATTAACCTGAACTCAGACTTTGTGCTCCTTACCAACCCTCAAAAAAGGAATCAGTCTGTATTTTTTAGAGCAAAGTTAAAGAAAGAATAAGTTTAATTGGCTTGTTTGCTTTTCACTTAATTATTCCTTTTAATAGACTTTTCTTTTAATTGCATGGTTGATTCAAGCTGAGTTCTAAGACAGTACTAAAAAGTCAGAAGTGGGTAATACATTTAAAGTCCCAAACACTGGAAAACTGTTTTAGTGAAGGTACAAAAAATTGGCCAAGTGCACACAGAAAATAACCAGAGATTCTTTGGATATACCCAGAAGTCCTGAAAATCAAAGGATTTAGGAACTCATATAGCAGAGCTTTCCTCTTTCCTTTAAAACACCCTACGTCCAAGACGTTGCACCCTTGAGAAGCACCCTGAAAGCAGAGTATTTAAGAGTTCAAAGCAAAAGGAATCAAACCTTCAAGACACAATTAAATCTCAAAGATTTAAGAAAATAAAATCCAGGCCTGGATTGAAAAGTGACTACCCCCATTAAAACAAAACAAAACAAACAAACAAAAAAAACAACCAAAAAAAACCCCAGAGAAGCATAAAAAAGCAGAGGAATGGGATAGCTGGGGTGCAAGGAGGGGTGCAGGAGGGATGCTTCCCCTGGGAAAAGGGCTACGACTGGCATTTGGGCTCACTGTGGGGACACAAACCCCAGGGCATCACGGGAATCCCACTGGAAAATGCACCACTGATGAAGAAATCTAAGGACAGAGCCCAGCTTGCATGGGCAATTAATTATTCCCTAAAGTAATTTCTGAAAAAGGCATGATTTTTAAGGAGCTCAGAAAACACAGGCGTACTCTGCAGTCAGGCTCTCCCTTTCCCACAGTTCACCAGCTGTGCTCCCCATGAGCTTTTGCTTTTTTCCCAAAGGATTTCTGCTTCCAGACGACTTTTTAGCTTTCAGATGTTCATTGTCGAAATGGCAATGGCACATACCATAGTCCATCCCTTTTACTTCCCTCCCTCTACCAGCCCTCAGGCTACTCATGGAAAAGACAATTTAGGGAACTAAAAATAAAAATTTAAAAAAAATGTCCCATGCCTGAGCAAGCACCAGGATTCTGTGGTTTTAAAAGCTTGGTTAATAACTTAAAATTTGAGCACTCGTCATTTTCACAAACCTCTGAGCTTCCTGCCTGTAGAAAGAGAAATGTTAAGAATACCGTGAGAAAGACATGGCTCTTGTGAGCTGATCGGAGGGAAGAACCGGAGGTTCAGCAGGGAAACCCTTAGGAAGCTCCAGCTCCACGCTGCAGAGCAAAGGAGCTGAAACAGTTCAAGCAAGGTTCAGACAAATATCTCAAAGGGTGGGCACCTCTCCAAAAATGACCGAGTGTTCAGAGGTCCTTCCTCCTCATTCCAGCTTCCTGCAATCTTGCAGCTCTGTGCAGCCCGCAAAAGATTCCCAAAATTCATTCTGTCTAAACATCTTTTCTGCTTTGTTTAACAGTTCAGTCCTGGTCCAGCAAAGGCTCATAAGGCTCACAGGCTAAAAGTTTAGCGTAGGAGGTTTCACCGACTCAAAGCTAAGTGTGACAGAAACTCCAAATGCTATGAAATTTGAGTTGTTAGTGAGTTTAAAATTGCATGTATGCATGTCTGCTTGCTCAAGGCTGAAAGCCCAAAGATCCAAACTGAAGGCAATGAGGACTACTCAGGAAAACATTCAAATAAACCCTAATTTATACTACTTGCCCAGTGAGGTTTGACATCCTTCCCCTGGAGAATAGCATCGTGCTGGCAATAGCCATGTTGGCACCAAGAGAGCCCTTGCCTCCACTGTGAAACGTGACCGTGCTAATGTGAAAAGTGCATTTGGGACTTATCAGAAACTCAGCTGGAGAGCTGGTGGAGAGCCCATCCTCCTTCCCACCCACAGGAGCTGGCAGTATTTGGGAAGCACAGGTATTCTGCCCTTGAAAAGCCATGGAATAGAGAAAACTTCTTCAAGGCAAGCTTTCCCAACCATAAACCCTCCCATTTTTCCACATGATAACTGGGAGGAAAAAAATCTGATCCAGGATTAATGAACAGAAATATGGAGCAGTTTTGCAAAGGAATATTTCTGCGCTATTTTCTCTTCATTTTTTCAAAGGGGTCTGTGGCATTTTAGCTGCATAACACCATACTAGCATTTTTTATCATATTTTGAAAAGCTTCCTGTTCTATTCTTCTTGCAAGAGTGTAAGGGCTCTCTCTCAGTCAGTGTGATTGCCATCTGACTAGCATTCAAGCATCAAAAAAACCCAAGTACGTAGTTGCTGTTTGCACATCAGCAGTACCCAACAACTCAGATGTGTCTGCAATATTTTGTACTCCACACGTTACACGTTACTAGCCTTCATCATGACATGGATTATTTAGAAAGTAGACTTACAAGACTTTTCCCCCCCCTTTTCATTTAATAGTTTAAAATAACACTGAATGCCTTCAGCTGCTGATTGAGAGCTCTGCTCTTTGTTCATTAGGGACTTGAACTATTGCTTGCAGACAGACTTCACCTTTTTTTTCATTTTTTGTTTTGTTTTTTGGTTGTTTTTTTTTTGTTTGTTTGGTTGGTTTGGTTTTTTTGCGGAAGACTTTTCGGATACTAATCAAGAAGCAGTAGTTTTGCAGAAAAACTGGATCACGAGTACATTAGCCCTCATATTTTCTTCTGTTTTTAAATAAAGAACTCAGTCATTCAGGCAAAGAATAGATGCTATACCTTGTGATTCAGTGACCAGATACCTCAAAACTAATTTCTCATAGGCTGCAAGTTTGGCAGCTGAGGAATTTATCCATTTTTCCTATGATCCTCATGCATTCCACCCATCTCTGGGCCTCTGCAGTACCTGGGCTCACTTTGTCACCTTTTTCAAAGTCTTTGGAAGCAGACTCATAGCTTTCTGCCTCTTTCTATGATCCCAAATCATCTGTTCCACTACAAGATGGAAACAAGACTTTATGGGGACCCTTTTTGTCACTTACATGTATCTAATGAAATACCTGATGCAAAGGAACTGGACCAGATATGAGACACTCATCTGAGGAGCCTGCAAGAGTTTTGGACTGCAGTCTTCTGCTGGGATCCAGAAGCTTCCAGAGGAGCCTGAGGAAAAAAAATATCTGCCAAAAGAGCTGTATGCAACTTTTCTCTTTGTTTTAGCTGGGCTATGTGCTGGACCGTGGCTATAACTGGCCCTGGCTACTCCTCCTCTCCTCTCCTCTCCTCTCCTTCTTCATCCCTCCATTCACCAGCGGTGTAAGAGCTATTGCCTCAGCTTTGGGGAAGCCTCCTGCTCCAGTGGCATGCAATGAAGACTGGGGCATGTCCCCATGCTGTTGGGTCACCTGCATCCTGGAGCAGATCTGAGTCCAGATTTACTATGGGAAATTCCAGTCTTCCCTCCAGCCACGTATATATGCCATGTTTAACCCAGACATACTTTCGGCTGAGTTCTCGATGGAATTTTTGCCTGGAATTTAAAGCGTGTAAAGAGAGTGCCGTTTCAATACTCTGTGGGATAACACTGGGTCTATCCTTTGGGGTAGGGTACCTGTCATCCAGCTTGTGATGGCAAATACCATTTTAACTGTTTCTGAAATGTTTTCTGTAACTTCTCAGTACATGAGCAATTAGGGGGAACAAGAGAAATACTAAGTTGTTAAAAGCTGAAGTTTTAAGTTCTACTTTTAGACAACCACATATGAAAGGTTCTTTGGCTGAAATGGAACTTTCTGCTCTAAGCCAACGACAAATCTTTGGGAGGGCTGAGATCTGGTCCTGTGTTCAGACATCCTCTGCCATGTGTATGGGGCAAACCCAGTGAAAATTATCCTGGGGAAAAAAAGTGTGTTAAAGCCAAATCTGGCATAAGGGGTGTTCAGAATGGTGGTGGTAGGAAGTGTTTACATCCAGATTTGAGATCAGCTCTTCTAAGATACTTTGAACTTTTCCCTTCATATGACAGATGCTTTAGGAGGACCCTGACTGTAGTGAGGAACCATAAACCTGTCACCATAAAATACTGTGTCTCTGAAAGACGAACATAAAAATACTCTAATTTCTGGGAAAGAATGAGAAAGAGGGGTTTCAGTTGTTCCCGTTGCAAACAACACTGTCTCCCAGCGCACCGTGATGATTAATGCACTCGGGCAGTTTACAGTAAATTCTGGATGTGTTAGAGGAAGGAGATACTTGGCCTCAGTCTGTGCTCTCTTGTCAAACATAATTCCCCTTGAAAAGGGAGACTGCTTTGCTTTCTAAAGTTCATATGAGGAAACAGGTAAAAGGCAAATCTGGGTACAATGGAGACCACAGACCTCCTGAGCCCCTCCATAGACCGAAAACTCTGGAAGTCAAGCAGGGACATTTGGGGTTCCCCCTCAGGTTCCCTTTTGGGTCCCAGCCAGAAGGATAAATCTTGCAGGGCCAGAAAGAAGGGAAATGACAAGAAAACTAATAAATTTGTGATACATGGGAGTGTGAGGAAGAAATCATTTACAGGAAATGCTCAAGCCCCATAATCTAAGCAAACAAATTACATTTAGGAAGCTCTGTTAGATATTGTCTGGATGAACTACTGAGGTCCAAAGGAACAAGAACCACAGTTCAGCTTTGGGGCACATCCAGTAGTGTCTCCTTCTGGATGGTGAAGATCTATCTACCATGCACTAGGACTGAAAACTAAGCATTTGTCTGTCCACATTTCCTGAACAGATCAGTACGCTGCAAACATGTCCAACATTCCTGGGTGAAACACGGCCACCAGACATGGCAATGGAACAGGATGTTTGCCTTTATCTCTGACTTCAAACGATTGCCCAGATGGCTAAAGCACTCTCATTGCTGACGTGAATGCACATCTCACAGGGAAAGTTGCTGACCATCAAACTGCTGAGGCACACACAGGTGCTCTCAGCCCACGCTGCAGGAGATACTCCTCTTTTCACAGAGCTCAGGAGGAACTGAATGAGGAGAACTAGGATGAGCGCGATTCTCCAGCCTAAGGGCTAGGGCATGAGAAATCCTGCCCTGATGATTATTTTGATATTTGTATTAACCTCCAGTGGATGAAACAGAGAAATATCAACTAAGGCTTCAATCACCACTACCAAAACGATCACTACCTGTGGCCATATAACTAAGGACAGGAGCTTCTCTCTTAGATTTTAATCTGTTGTCTTGAGCACAAGCCTACACCTCTTTCAAAACTCCTGTATTTTTATAAGTTTATAAATATAAAAATGCACATAACCCTTTAATACTGGCTTCATGAAGATTTAAGTTGCATTGTTAGTTGAACTTGGTCCTTCGGAATCATGTTGATTATAGTAGTACAACACTATTGTAATATTCTCTATGTCAGTAGCTAGAAACTACAGAGTAGCTGCACTGTGTAGCGGAAAGAAGTAAAAAGACATGTAGGCTGCCAGTACATGAACTTATGTACACAACAACTTTTATTACATTCCTTGTTTGGACTCTTGGATGCAGCAGCACTTTTGCAAATACAACATCCTGCTAATGTTTGTCTGAAAGCAGACAAGCATATTATTTACTATTTACACATCTGCACATTTACAGGATTCCCATACGGTAATAACCACAAGTAAACAGAATATTAATCCTGTATCTGGGTGCTTTCACTACTAAATCAGATATTCAGCTTCACCCATGAGCAATAGTTACTGGAAGTCACTATGGTCTGCTGAAGATTGCCAGCTTTCCTGTCATTTTCTGCAATATCAAATCCCAATGGACTCACTGTGTCACAGACCCACACAGACCACGGACTGCAGGTCTGGGGCTCACTCATGTGTCGGAATAGCAAATCTTTCTCTCTGCCTAATCCAAGAGCAAAATGTGTTTCTCCAGCTCTGACATAGTAGTAGTATCTCATACAATTGTTTTACAAGACATTCTTGTGAAATATACCTTACAGTGTATTGGGCCTGATTCCCATTCATAAGAAAGCTCCTTCGAACACCCCTCCAGAATCAGTAAGTCAATTCAAAGTCTCTTTTTGTTTAGAAAAAGTGACGCAGATCACTGTGGAAATATGGAATAACCCCCTTATCTTTCCTTGTCTCCATTTAACCTATAATAATATGGTACAAATCCTTGCTTGCCAATGCCAGCATGTTACCCACCAGAAGGGAACTATTTTATGTCCAAAAGATGACTTAGATATCTATCAGCAGACTCCCCAGAATTTCCTTTGTAATTTAATTCAAACAGGGTTAGAGACATTAACAGCTAAGCCCAAGTACTCTAAAGATGCTTTAAATGATCCCCACATACTTCCTCTGATGTCTTCATAGGCACTCTGACTCTCAGAGTCACCATCTGGCAACTTCTCATTCCCCCTCTTGTTTTTCTCACCTTTTTTTTGTTGCCATTTTTAGCTATGGGTAGGAAAGAGAAACAGTTTTCCTTTTCTACCTGTCAAGTTGATTTAGCACTGCCTGGTGACTGCACAAAGAATAAAATGCCTTGCTCCTCTCTCATCATGCCCCAGCCCTTCCAGCAGACACCCAGAGCACCCTGTTCTTCCCCCCACAGGGACAATAAAATCACAGAGGAATGGAATCCTAAATGCTCCTTTTGCTGTGCTACAAGGAAATTAGGAATGTGTTTGCATTAGAAATAATGTATTGATATTGCAGCGTATTTTGCTAACGGTTAAGTGTTTTTCAATAGTTGCTCAGATAGATAGACAAAAACACCACCAAACAGCTCTTGAAGCTCACAGAAAGAGCCAAGGAAAGGCTTCCAGAGGAGCTAGGCAAGCCCCTGAAAGAGGTAGCTGTGGTGCTCAGGGGCTCATCACCTGTGGCTCAGGAAAAGAAGTCCCCATCAGGAAAATAATCAGACAGCAGCAGTGTTAGAGACGCATCTCGGGGCTGGCCACAGTGTCCTCTGAACACCCTCATTCCATTGTCCATGCACTTCATTCTTCTCAGGGCATGGGTAGTGTGTTCAGGCAGGTTACTGAGAAGTAACTTCTACATTGCAGATGTAATTGCCCAGACAGGATGGCCATGACCATCCCTGAATGAAATCTCATTGCAAAAAATGAAGGAAACTCGAATGCTGCCTTTGATTCATGGCCTATTGAATTAAATAGGACCAAAATGCCCTTTAAGGTGGCTCCCAGGGACAGAAAGATTAAAGGGGATTGTCTGTTTCCAACATGAGTGATTATTCCTATCACCTCTGTTTTCTCTTGGTGAGTATTTGAGCTGAATAAAGGCTGTGGAGTGTTTTGCATGTGTAATCACAATTTTAAAAGGCAAATAATTTTGGCTACATCAGAGCTGTGGTTGTTCCCATTTTCACTGAGTACCCAAAAACCTAGTGTGAAAGGCACATATTTATACGTTCATTTCAAAAAGCCTTGCTTTATAAAACAAGCAGTACCACAAGGCATAACCTCCCCAGAGACCTGACAAGACGACCAGATCTCTTGCATCCTTTGCACAATAATAGTAACACTACAAGCACAAGCAACCACTATGTGTGAATAGGGCAATCAAATCTCAACTCTTTATCCAAACAACAAATCTTTTGGGACTTTACATAGACAATAAATTGGGCAAGGCTCAAAGATCCCAGCAAGAAAAGGCTCAGATGTTGAAAATTCAAGAAATTGGCTGCTTCTGCACCATACCTTCCACTCCTTCATCTTTTTGACAGATTCTAAGTTCACGTAGCTGACAGAAGTCTTCATTCCAAACCCAAAAGAAATAAGTGGAATTTGATTGTGAACCATTGGATTGATCTGTATAGCCCGCTCATTGAACAGAGAATAACATTAAATACCAAGAATGAATTCAAATAATGAGTGACTTGTAATATGCTGGCATTTCAGGAACAAGGCTAGACTTAGGTTCATGCTATTAAAATCTATTCAGCGAAACCATCCTTTTTTTAAAGAGGCATTTTTCTCACCTTAAAAATTAGTTTGAATTCAGGGAAGGCTGCTAGGAGAATTATCGTAGAAAACGGTTTTCTCTAGCATAATCAAATGTGTTTATTCTGATTTTTTTTCTCATGTTATGTTATTCATTGAAGCCATGGGTAAGGAAAGATGCTAATCAAAAAGGTCTGGCCAATTTTGAGGGCATTGCTCATTATTCGTTCTTAGTCATCTTTTGTCCTCTTTTGTTGTGACATTCTTTAAAGGATGGGCTCTTAAATGGATGGCTGTGTTACATTTCCTTATTCTACATATTTGTAGAAGTGCTGAGCAGAAAATAGAAGCTGGTAGATGAAAGAAAGCTCATTAAAAGCCACATGTTTTCCTCTTAGCTTGTCACATCTGGAAATTAGGATGTGATATAGGTCATATTAAAATTCATAGGATATGCACCTAGGGCCAATGAGTTCATTCTTCACAGTTGCTAGTATAAGAAGTTTAAGCAAAAGCTTTAAAATTACCTAATCTACATTCTAGGTGACAGGAGTGCTCTGCTTTCTCTGGGCTTCTCAGGAATGGAAGCCAGCTAGAAGGTGTAGGGGAGAGGATACCAATGGGCTAGAAAACAGCAGCGCTGGTGATTACCCAGCACGTGTGCTTCTGTGCTTATTTCTTCTTAGCTCCTATACGAGTCATTTATCACTGAAGAGCCTTCACTGAAATACCAGCCCATGGACGCAGTCATCCCCAACCTTCATTTTACCCTCTGATTCAGGTCCCTAGCCCAAAAGCCTGCTTCCCGTTACCCTGAATTTCTTTTGTATTTCCAGCTCCTGCCCCATTTCCCTTCACACCTTTCCTCTAAGCTCCCTGACATACAGCCAAATGCCACTGCTGGCTCTGCTCCCCCCAGACCCACGCCAGTTGTCCTCCCCATCTGGCTTTTGGCCCTTGCCTTCCACTCAAAGGCACCTTGCCAATGTTTCTAATGACTTCTTCCCAGCCAGAGCTCTGAGGCATTACCCCATCTTCAACGTGCCAGCAAAGTTCAACACGCTGGACTTCACATGTCTTTGGAAAACTTTGACTTTGATGACTCTCTTTGCTCCTAGACTTCCTCCTAACTCTCTCAGTACGCCTTCAGCCTGCCTGTTTTCAGCCTCCCCTCTTTCCCTCTTTGCTCTAGCTAATCCCACCCAAACCCACAATTTTGGCAAGCAACGCTGGTTCACAAGCTACCTTTTCCTTCTATGTTTCCTTCTGTTCTAGCTGGAAACCTAGTGTAACTTGGTGACCTCTTCTAAAGTGTTTTCAGCTATCAGTTTGATGCCTTCCATATCACTCTCTCATATCTTCTTCCTAGGGAACAAATTCACTATTCATGTGCCAGTAACACCATAAACTCATCATGTTTTTAACTTCACACCCTCCTCAGGTCTTCATCACCATTTTGCACTAAAATCTTTCTAGTTTTTCCTGAATAAAATCTCTATGATTCAGCTTTTCCTCCTCATTCACTCCTTGATCTCTCGCCCAGCCTTCATTATCTCATATCTTGATAAACACCTCAATTAATGTACTATCAATCTATTTTTATACATTCAAATTCTTTCTGCAAGGTAAATTATTTCTGCTTGCATTGGCCATTGTATCCTCTTTTTGCCTTCCCTTACTGACTCCTCAGACACGGTGAGATCCTGAACCATCCAAGAGATTCCTCTGCACTACATAAATTACAAAAAGCCCCCAAACCCGAAACCTTAAGAACTACATTGTTGAACAGATGGCAACATTACCCCAAAATAAACAAATACGGGGCAAGTAAACAGTGATGCATCTGAAGAGTTTCATCAAGCCTGCAGAAAGCAACAGAGAAGACAAGACAAAGGAAATCATGATTGCTACACACACGCACACGTTGAATTGCACAGAGATCAAATACAGGAAGGGCTGTGAAATACAAAATAAATGTGCACTAAAACCCATTCTGAGCAAATAAACACTTCTCCTTTATTTTTTAAAGGCAGTCAGAATGCAAGTATGCCTGGAAGGAGAACCGCTATAACAAGCATAAGTTTTGTAAATCAAATAAAGATAATTACAGATTTAATTGTGGCAGATTTGGGTGCCATAGGATTGACACTGTTCAGTCGTGACCCAGAGCAATGTGCAACACTGAGCAGCGTTCGTGGGGACCCCATAAACCTCTCAGCGATGAGTTTTTGCCTGTACGCAGACAGACCCCCAAACTCTCTGTAGGGGTCTGCCCCACAGGTGGTAGCTGAGATGACATATATTAAACTCTATTAAAGGCCTCATAAAAGAAAAACATTGACGTTAACAAGAATCTTTCCACTGAGTTGAATGGGCTTTGGATAGAGGCCTAAACAAACAAGGATGGAATTAGAAAATGGAAATATATATGTACAGAAACCTGTCAATCCAACTGTTTACCTTCCAAGGATGACCTAGTACCACTTCATTTATGAGTCATTTAAAGGGCAAGAAGGCAGGATGATATTTTAGCTGTCATCTGAATTGAGTATTTGCAAATACGGAGTCTAATAATACTTTTTTTTTTTTTTTTAAATTACAACCCCACTGGCATCAATAGGATTTCTTTCTACATTAATACTTCACAGATTGAAAATATCTATATTCTCACCACCTTTGGTAATTAGCTTAAATAAATCGAGGCCGTGTCATCTGTTATGTGCTGTGTCCTTCAGATTGCTATGTTTGATTTCAACTTTGGTTCAAAGCTAGGGCTGATCAGTACCAGCTGCTCAGCCAAAGGGCAGATCACACGTTCCCGTTCCTCTGCTTTCTTCATCCCAGCTCCCAGCCAGACTATTGTTTGTTACAACTAATTAATCCCTCATGCCCTGGCTGCCAGTGAGCCTCACAAAAAGCAAATTTTTTACATTTATTGCCTGTCCAATAAATTAATTCCAGTTCTGGATATACGTATAAATATGTATACATACATATACAACACACACACACATTTACACAGTCAGATTTATAGTTATTCATGGATATCTGTTTGGCAACTGCTATTATTATTTCTAGCTATCCTCTTAACAGGCCAAATGTGAGAAATTATAGGTATGTATTATTATTTAGGCACCTCTGTGAGGGGCCAGATTTTCAGATCTTTGTTTCAAACCGATCCCTGCTGACACGGTGACATGGCACTAAGCATTGGAGTCACTGCAGGACCGGGTCCTCGCCTGCCTTTGGCAAAGGAGAAATGAGAAATTTCAAATATTATAGCCAGAACTTTTAACACTGCAGTTAAAATTGCCTGACACTTCCTGCTAAAAACCTCCTGTTTTCACTTACATCTTTAACAAATGGGAACCATTCTCTTTGCTGGGAGTTTGCCTTAGGGCTTATTATGGCTATTTCAGTTAAAATAGTTCAGCTGCTCCCGAGGAAATACCCTGCATTTTCCCATATTAACCTAAGTCCAACGGCCAGTTTGTTGAGTTGGTGTCAAGCCTCCGTGTGCTGGAGCAAGGAGTGAAAGTTTGGTGGAGGGAACCAGGTGGGTTTTGTACCTCTGGCTATTTTTTAAAAAGGCTCGTAGGCTTTAAAACTTCTTACTGCACGTGGCTGGTGAAAGCTTGGAGCTTGGCAGCTCAGCCGTGCCAAAAGAGCACAAACCTGCTGTGGAAGCAGGGGCTGAGCTGTGTCCAGCTGCTTTTGGTGATGCATCACGAGTGTCTCCTGTGCTCCCCTTGGCCTTGTGCTTGGCCATGCCGAGGAAGAGAAGGAGGCTGAGGAAGGACCTCACCTGACAATGCAGAAATGAGATGACTCCCTAGGCTCAGAGAGCCAGGTAGCGTGGAAAGTAAAAAGCAGTAAATTAGAAGATGAATCCTGCACATGTCAATGGGTTGGCACGCAATGGAGCGTTTTCTGGGAGGGGTTTGAGGAGGTCTTTTTTTCCCTTTCTTATTCCATAATTTCATATATAGAAAAATGAATGTAAATCCATTTGTAAAATCAAACATTCTTAAGAAATGACCAAACTCAGACTGCCTGTAGGACCTCAGTGTGCTGGCCTGTTGGTCATAGTTGCAATATAGGTTGAATTTTGTACTCCTGCATCTACAGCGCATAAATCAAACAAGGTTTGGAAGGGACACGTGTTCCACAATGAGGAGGTAGTTATTGGTATGGCTGCTGCCTTCTCTGCACCTGTAAGGTGCTCAGTGCAGCAGGTGGGGAACAAGGAAGGTGCCTGTCTGTAAAGACAAGTGAACATTGCCCTCACAGATTGGATGCTGCCCTCATCACTGTCATGTTTGGTGAAGTATGCGTGAAGCCACGGTGCAGGGGAAATTGGGAAAAAGCCAACGGGGCAGTCTCCACCACACCAAGGAAGAGGAAAAACCCTCGTACCTAATTAGGCAGCTTTAAAACCCATGTGTTGTCAATGGTTAGATAATAAACCTCATCAACCGGTCCTTGAGCCAGCCCGGGCAGTATCGTCTGCTTGGGAAGCTGCTGCCGGCCCCTGCGGGAGCCACGGGTGCAGATGGCTTGTGTCTCTGCTCGCCTGGACAAGGTGTGTTTGCTGTCATCCCTGAGTTACGCTGGCAATCCAAACTGCCTGCCCCACGAACGGCTCTCCAGATTTCAGAAACGGTATTTTCTTAGCACTCTTTATTATTAAAAGAGCTTGTATCTTTGCTAATCAAAGGCTAATTAATTTCTGTTAGTGTTACACACTAACACTGTTAACATGGTGGAAAGTGTCTTTTGTTTGCTATCTACTAGATGTAACTGGGAAAAGCTAAAGCCATTCTACAACCCTTGATCCTCTGTTTTGCTGTACTGCATGTGTTAATGGCTCTAAACTGCAAACTTTGTGCCATATATTCCAGCTGTTAACATTAGAAATTTCCTTCTGAAGTAAAAGGGAGTTCAGCTGTAGGGGAGTGAGATTTGGCCCCAGATTTTACAACTCTGAAGCTCATGGGCCAAACTCAGCCCTACGTGTCCCAAACCAGTAAAGTACCTACCATACATTCAGGAAATACAGAAAGAAATTGCTCTTCTTGCTGGGTGGTGCAATTAGGTCTTAATGAGAAGGACTGGATGGTAAAAGCTGATCACGTTTCTGCAAACTTTAATAATTGCATATTTTCATCCAATCAAATGCAGAAAATAGAAAATGGAATTAAGGGCGGCCTTTTTATTATAAGGTATTTTTGTTGCTGTTTAATTTCTGTATTTTATAGGTCAGTAATTAAATTGAGCTTGTTATAGCTTAGTCTCTTACAGGAAGATCTTTGTTTACATATCTTCCTCTGGAGGGCTTTAAAGTGAAATCTCAAAGAAATTCTCAGGTTTATAAATAAAATTAATTCAGGAACCTCTCTTAGATAAAAATGACAAGGGATAAAGCAAGGTGTCACCATAAAAAAAATCAGCTTTTACTACAGAATCTGTCACTCTTCTTTTGCTCATAGAGCAGCAGCTTTAACAGCAAGCCAGTTGTCAAGTGGAATTAAGAAGGAAAAGTCCATATACTAGCTAGAGTGCAGCATAATTAATACTTTACCACTCTGAAACCTCGTTACTAGATGAGGAAAGGGCTGAAAAGCCTATAAAAGTTCTGTAGATCTGTTCTGTGGGATATTAAAAATTAATGTGTTGTCATCATCATCACCACAAGCACATTTATTGTTATTATTACCAAGACTGCCATTAACTGGATATTCATTAATGCTAAAAGTCAGTCAGCATGAGATTCAGCAGACTCCAAGCTCGGGAGGAGGAGGAGGAGGAGGTGGAAAGTTACCTGGTGGAGTTTCAAGAACAGATTTTCCTTTTTTGTTGCTTTTCTTCGGTTTTAACTCTTTCTTGCTCGGTTTGAACCCTGGGTGCTCCTCTGTCTCTGCAGCACGGATAGGTCCTTCCTCTCCAGGTTGCTCCGTGAAAGGAAAAAACTCTTCACCGGGATACGGAAAGGAATAATAATGATCCCTGTTACTAATCTCCTGCAGGTAATAATCCTGATCGTCCATGGGTACAGCCCGGGACACATCCCCCAGCAACGCCAGCCCAAAGGCGCAGAGAGCGAGGCAGAGCCGAGAAGAACACGAGCCTTTCTTGCTAAGGGCAATCATTATCGTTTGCTTTTGCAGAAATCTCCTCTTCAAGTCCCAGAACTTTATTTGGAAACAAGGGAAACGGAGAGCCTTGGCAGCTAGCGAACCCCTCCCAGGAGACGCAGAGGGCTAAAGGAGCCTGCCTGCGGAAAAAGCCCCCGCTTTGGGCTAGTTTTGCAGAAGTTGCGAGGAGCGCAGCGGGACGGAGGGCTGAGGAGGGAGGGGGCAGGACGGGGATGCATGTGATCGTCGGGCTCACCAGCCAGACAGACGGACAAGCGCTCCGCTCCGCCGGCGTTTGGCAGGTGTGATCTCCAGCGCGGTTAGCTCGCTGCTTTCCCTCTCCTGCCTTTCTTGGTGGTGGTGTTGCTGCTGCTTTCTTCCAAAAAACACAGTGACAAGACAGTTGCGGCTGAATTTCCTGACGGTTTCTTTAGTCTTCCCGCACGCAGCTGATCCAAGAGAGCATTTATTCAAAGAAAAGTAAACTTGGCAGCTAGCCTTTGCCTCCCAGCCCGTGTACAAAAGCGTTTCCCCCCCCCCAGGAGATGCTGTGCAGCTGGGGGTGGGCACACAGAGCCGGGAACGAACCCTGCCTGCGCCTGGACGCTGGGCATACGTGAAGAGATGCGTGATGTGGGTCTCTGGCAAATAATTCTCGTTCCATATATGTTGTGCTATATTCCCTTGTGTGGGGCTTTTTTTTTGTGTGTGTGTGTGTCTTTTATGCTTTTACAAATGTAGGATCCCGCTCCAGCACCAATCTCAGGCTCCCTTGTTTATATTGATTTATGCATATATAACTTATGTATAGTTTTTATACAAAATGTATATTAGTTTAGATATGTATTTATGTATATATCTATATATAAAAGTTATATATAACTGATATAACTCAGCACCTAGCATGTGGCAATTTGTAAGAGGCTTCTCCTAGGGTAAATGGGAGCTCCCTGGACTCGGCCCAGCTGAAAACCAAGAAGGACATGTTTCATCAGTGGTCCTTTTTCTCACTCTTTTTGGCACGATCCTGACTTCTGTTCTCTCTGAAACATCTTCTAAACAGATTAGGATGTGCAGTGCTAGCAGCTGCACACATGCAACCCAGTGTCGTTAATGGAATCAATTTGTCTGAGAAGAAAATCCTATCTTTCATCTTTTTTCATACCTCTAAAATAATCTTCAGTGCTGAAGGAAATGTGCGGCAGTTGGCTCGCATGAAATATGAATCCTGACTCCTGTGTTGAAAATACCAGCTTATATTTTCATCATGTATATTATATTTCTTGCCATTGTCCAGTCATCTAGGAGAAAGTATTACATCTGTTACCCCGCTCCTTATTCTGCCTTCGCAATCACCTTTTGTGTGTTTCTCATACCTTTAATACCATAATAAGCGTAATTTCATATCTCAGTACCTATGTCTTTTGGTATATTTGGTTTCCAGACTGCGGGTGATCCAGTCCATATATTTAATGATCATCCTTGCTTTCTTAGTCGCTATCTCAAAAGCAATTTAGTAACTGTATTGTGCCTGTTTTCCTTCCTTTTGGAGAAATTAAAATGTTTTCACTAGCGATTCTATTTTCATTCTTGTTTTAATTTTTTTTTTTTTTAATCTGAAAACTATGGCTATTTCTGTTTAAAGATAGGCATTTTCATTTTCTAAATGAAAAGAATAAAAGTTACGTTGCTTTTTCACTGCTTTACTGAATTAAATTAAAAAAAAAAAAAAAAGAAATCTTTTACTGGAAAACTGCTTCCCATCGAAGTTGTCAGACAGTTTTATCTGGAATAGGTGGCTGTGCGCAGCGCCTGGGTGCAGCGTGGGAGCTGGAGCCCCTGGCTGGGGGGTGTGAAGCAGGCTGCTTGTTCTCTGCCTTAGGTGCCAGGCTGAGCATGTCCCGTTTCAGCGATTTCGCAGATGTTCTCTTTTTCCCTTTCCAAAAGCATCCCGTCCTCTCCTCCCTTGGTCCTAACTTATGAGGGCAGAGCACGAGCTACAGAAAATGTGTGTAATTTTGTTACCGTTTGCAGCACAGTCGCTCTTGCAAATATCGTGGACATTCACATATGTGGTGAGAAGTAATAGAAAAATAGACTTTTCCATGACATCATTAATGACCTATTTTTTTGGTAACTAAAGGAGCTTTAGCTGCAAATTATTATTTAACTCATTGCAGTGAATGAAGGATACGCAGAAACAGAAGAGGATTTACATTTCCAAGCGTAACAGGAAGTATTCTCATCAAATATAGAGTCAAGTTTACATTAATTAATGTAAAATTCCCCCTCGGGTCTTTATTTACTTCTGGTGATTTTACATGTGTACATTTCAATAATGTATGTCTGTAAACATCATGTATTTTCTATCACATAGAACAGGCTGGTTCTATAAAATAGTGTCTCTTTAGAGAAGAGACAACTACGTGCTTTGGTTTTTGTTTTTGTTTTATTTATGCTATATATGACAAGAACGTATCATATTGGATTTGGACCTCTTGAAAAGGTGAGCAAGCATAGTAAGTAGCGGTACGTATGGCGATGCGTGACTATAGCTGCATGCAATAAAGCAGCAAAAATCTTCTCCTGCCAATATTAGAACTGTAGTTGTTTAATATATGTAAAAATACACCTTTAAGTGACACAAATAGCAACCCAAAGGTCACAACACCTTCTCATCCACGTACCAAGCAACTCATGGCTTTATGTTCATGCTGTTTAAGCGAGGTTGGTGGAAGCATTAGCGGCCAAATCATGTGCCAGCAGAGTTTCACCTCATTCTTCCGTCTCCCCCCAGTAACTTCTGAATTCACTGGCAGATTACGAGCAAGTTCATCAAAGCAGTGAAGGTCTCGGGGAACTTTCCACGCACTGCAGTTAGTTAGGAGTCCCTGCAAGGGCCTCCTCGCCACGGGATCTGAGGTGGAAGGCCACCACGTGAGCTTGCACGTTGCTGGAAGCAGGAGAAGCCATGCCCGAGTGTGCCTCTGGGGCACCCGAGCCAGAAGAGAAGCTTGAAGAGCAATTTGCGGCCAGTCACAAGGACATACCCAGGAGGACAAGGAGTGGTATGTTTGCTTGCACACCCCCACTTCTGCAGGTGAGAACTTTGCAGAACTTCAAGCCGTGCTGTACCCACTCCTCTACCTCCTGTAGTCACCACAGATAACTCTCTTTTTGCGCCGTGAGTACTTACCTTAAGAAAGACTTATTCACCCAAACTTACCTACCCAGTTCCTGGGTCTTGACCTGTGTCAGTAACCAGCTCTCCTGTATTTCTGTCTCTTGAATTTTGATACTTTCTGTGGGTGTGGGTATGGATGCACTGCTGCTCCTTCCAGACCTACCTCTGGTTTTGGGGTGTGCGTGCATCCCGCCTGCTGGAACCCCACAGAAGTCTGTCTCTGGGCAGAATTTTCATCTTCCTCACTGTAAGATGTTTTTATCATTTTTTGTTTTTTTTTTTTTTTTTCTCTGTCAGCATCCTAGCAACATACAACTTACAGGAGAGGGAGGAGATGTTTTTTCTTCTTAGAGTGGCTCAGGAGTATTAAGTTCACTGAAGGCTCAGATGTTTTTGGCCTAAGGACTGTTTCTTATTTTTGCCTGTGCAGTACCACAATAGCTTTTAAAAACTTGCAGTTGATGTGAAAGGAGATAAAGCAAACTAATATTTGTGTAGAACAACTGTAAGTAGCATTATCCTCCCCTCCTGGACAGACGCCAGTGATAATGTGTAAGTCATTCTACACTTTGCTTGAAATCTTTGTCCTGCTGAAGTAAAACACACCGTGCCATTATCTGCAAGCGAGCAGGGTTTCCCCTCTCGGTTCCCGAGAAGTATTTATTTGAAAAATGATGGTTTACCCTCTAAGCTGAGTTAACACTTCTCAGGCCGTGTATTTTGAGGCAGTTTTAACACCACGTCTGGGAACAGAGGCTCTCCCAGCCGCCCTTAGCCACAGCACAGAGTTGTCCTTAGCCTGGCCAGTCCCCGTGTGCCCCCCGAGCTGGAGATGCTCATGTCCCAGCAGCGGGGGGCACGCGTGGACCACCCTTTCCTGCCTCCCCTGTGTCCCGAAATGGTGTTCCCCAGCTCTTATTTCACACAGACCATTTTGCCAACCTATGGCTTTAGTGGAAGTAGAGGTTTGTGTTTGGGAGAACCGGGCTCTACGTGTCATGCTCTTCCCCTCCCACCTCTGAGCCTTGTTTCTCGCGATCGGGGTGTCAACAGCCATGATGTCACGGAGTTCAGATTCAGGAATGCATTTTTACTGAAGAGTGGGAGAGTTGTGTGTGTGTACGCACTGTCCTGGTTCAAGTTCTTCATTTGGACTGACACTGCACAATCAATGATTGCACGTTTATGCTTAATTCAACTTCAAACTGCTTGGTGACTCCTGCAACTTCTCCTTTGGGATGTGTGCATTGTTTTTTAATTGGAGAAAAGCTTTGTGGTTGGAAAGAAAAGATGAAGAAATAGGGACCCCTCTTTCTTTGCCATTCCACGGTAACTTTCTAAGGTAGCACATAAGGTTTCTATATGCCTTGGCAACAAAACAACACTAAAAATAACTTTCCTTCCAAACACCAGTAAAGTTTCTGTTCCTTTGTACTTCAGATCTGTAGTAAATCGTGAAGCACGGAATGGAGCAAGAAAATAGAATTACACTTTTTAAACCGTCATTTTCTTTTCCCCATAGAGCATTTACTCCTGCTGTCAACAAGGTCAAACCATCTCAGAGGAAATGGAAAACTAAACCTGACAGTGGGAAATACAAAGTAAACTGCATTTAACATTTATGCATCTTTTAGATGCCTGTTTCTGAGATATGTAACAGAGACAGATACTAGCTGGCTGTCCTCCGGCTTACCTGCGTGCACTGCATGCATCCCTGGGGTCTCCAGGCACTTAAAAGCCTATTTGCACTTGTTGATAAGGCAGATCCTTGAAAGAGTGGCTTTTACTGTAAAAATGACTGGAAACAAACCCAAGTTCTCATAGGAAGACATTTTAATCATTTTAAGAGGCATTTGACTTTATAGGGAATGTCATTATTTTACCTTGTGAGGGATGCCAAAAATATATGGGATTTGTCTCTGAGCATATCAAATAATGATACAAACCAGGAGTGAGCCTAAAGAACGGCCAGTGATGCTCCCCTCCCTCACGAGCAGGCTGCTGTTTCCTTTAGGAAAATAGTTTTGAAAATAAACAGATTGCATTAACGAAGGCAATTATTTCCTTTAGCAATTGCTTATTTTAACTTATTTTAACTGGTTAGAAATGCAGCATGCATCCTAACTGGGGAAATTAGCCCAGTGTATTCTCTCTAACTTTTCTCGTAAGAGCAACATGACCTTCAGATAATCATTCAGCATATTGCCTTTGTGCTCGTGTCTGAAGAAGGAGCTAGGATTGCCATGGAAACAAAAGTTCCTTGTTTTCTTATACTTCCCTGTGCTATGATATCATTTTCACTACACAAACCCTTTTCTTAGCAAGAAATGGTACAGTGGGATTTTCGTGTTTTGAGCATCCCAGATTCATCATAGGTGATGGCTCAGTTCACGGCAGAAATGCTTTCAATGTGGAGCAGAGACGGAGTCCATCATCGTTATTAGTTATGGATATTTACATCAGATACATCTGCATGCGTTCATTTCTGCTGGAGAAGTGAAAAATCTCTATGGACTCTTATCCAGAGCTTTCTTTACTTTTCCTTCCATGCTGAACAAATGAGAAGAAACAGACAATGTTAACCAGTGACATAAACAAAGCCAAAAAGTATTTCTGGTATTTTTGCAAAGAATGCAATAGGGTGGGNTGGGAACTACATTTCCTCATGTCCCAAAATGCTCGTAGATTTTATGTTGACGACACATTGCCCTGGCATTTGGCAGCCACTGCTGGATTAATGCCAACAGAATTATCACTAGGAAAGGGACCGAAGAGCCTGCCTTCTGATTAAAAAATCTGTAATGCTAGCAGTACAAAAAGGAGAAGTATTAATATTTTTTTTCTAATACTATTTATTTTTGGTTGATTTATCAGCCTTTGAAAGACTGTAGGTCGGCTTTAATCAACTGAGATTTTTGCATTGTTCAAAAATGGCCAAATTTTATGTGCATTTCATTTTAACTGTAAGACTGAGCCAACGTTAAGAGAACAGAGATGACTGGATGACAGTAGTTTTATGGAACAGTTGGAGAAAATGGGACGAAATGCCCCGGCTGTGCACGCAGCCAGGCTGCGGGTGATGTGCGGCTGGAAAGTCCTTTTCTGTTTGCTTGTATGAAAACAGCCACTTCCAGCAAATTCCCATGGACATCACCTACCTGCCAACATTTCAATTTCAAAAAGTAATGACTCTCACATTTCAGTCTGGTATTTCCTGGACCAAAATTGCTGTACATGTGCCATGCGGCGTGTGAGCAGTGTGTTTAACACATCCCAGGCAGCAACAGGGAAATGCAATGCGGAGTTTGTCTGAAACCTACTCAAGGGCCATTGTTCCTGGGATTTCTTCAATATCCACAGCCACGGACAAAAGTTTGGTGGGAAATGAAGATGACAGTAGTCTTTGTCGTGATAAATGCAATGAAGCTGGCAAATGCAACATCGTCAGAGAGGAGTTCTTAAAATCTCTGCATTTGAGGATTGTGTTTTAAAGACAGAACAGCAAGGATTTAGTCCTTTCAGATACAAGTAGTATTCATGGCTGTGACTCATTCGGGTGAATAAATACATAATGTGATACCTCCATATGATAACTGTGTCTCTGCATAGCTTATGTCCAAATCCAAACAGATTCAATGTAATTTAGTGATGTTTCATTATTTATAGATACTGTATTTGTTTGAAGGTGGAAAAGAATTTTGTTTATCTTGATAATCAAATATTTTTGACAGTATGCTGGAAGTGCCTTCCATAATGCATTCACTTATGAAAACAGTGAAAATGCAAGAATTTTTGGAAAGAAAAGCTCTGAAATGAGTTTTCACTTGTCATACATAGGGTATCAAAGATTCATGTCAGACTTACATTACTGGATACGCCAATATAATTTCACAGCTGTGTAATAAACTTGTTTGAACTTGACTTACAGCCATTAAAAAAGGACTTGTGCCAGCATGCTGGATAAAGCTGTTTGAAAGGTGAAGTGATAGCCTTAAAGCTTCACTGTGTCTTTAGAGACTATGCAGATGATTGCTAATATGTGGCATAACATAAATTATAAAGTTCCAGAGAATTTTTTGCCATCTCATATCACAAACGTCCAATTGTTAAAATGCACTAATATATTTTTCTGCATAGGTCCTTGGCACTAATTCTGCCAAGGAAGTGGGATGGTGAAAATTGCCTTGCATTTTTAAATCTGTCTTAAGTATTTAGTTTCCAAGGATCATAGAGTAGCTTAGGTTGAAAGGGACCTTTGGGAGACCAGCATTTTCTTTTTTAATCCCCTTTGTATGTTTAAACTATAAGATGTCTAAGACAGAGATTATTTCTCACAGTGTGGTTGTATATCCCACTCATTAATGGGATCAACACTGTTAGAGATATTACTGATTTCAACAGAGTTGCATCATAAAGAGTATCATTAACATTGGGGTTACTGAATTTGGGGTTTGGAAATACTGAAGCCAAATACACGCCATAGTGCAGTTCAATTGGTTTCGCTTGCTTCGTGCTGGTTATGGCAAACACAGTCCAAATAAAATACTTTGGCTTCACTGGAGGGCAGATAAACTCGTCAGCTGAGTAGGGAGTAATTTCCAGAAGCATCCATCAGGACTTAAATGGCTTATCTCAGAAATAATGATAATAACAATAATACTATTTTTTAAAGGAAATCGCTTGTGACTAATAGTAAGAACTGCTGTCTCCTTTGCAACAGTATCCAGACAAGTGAGTTTCTTATTTCTTTTTTACTGCTGTAACTGGATTGATAACAAAACTGGTACAAAGCAATTTCAAAAATCCCCTGGCATTTGTAAGGATGCTGTTATGTGCTGTTATTGCCTATGACCTTCTCTACCTCTCCTGCCCGTGGTCCCTACACATTTATCTTGGGATGGGCCTCTTCTTTGGCCATGATGTTGAATAGCATTGACCACAGTGCATCAGGGGAGCACTTCTCCAGATGGTGAGGTGTTATCTAGTCAAGCAGGCTCCCCCATTCTCCAGTGTCACTTTTCCAGATTTTAGTACAAATATTGCTACTGGGACCTGCCTTCACAGTTGCGATTGTGTTCTGCTTCATCGCTCCTTTCTGCTTCTCACTGGCCACAGTCTCAGGGCTTCATTTCACGGGAAATGTCAGAAGATTTGAGGTGGTTTTGGAATGAAATCAGCAGACCTCCTGCAAGGCTGGCAACCCAGGGAATGCGACGTCTGTAGACCTGAGCCTTCAGGTTGGCCTGATATTTATGTAGGCATAACATTGCAGTGTATTTATCTTTGCTGTCTAGTTTCACAGGTGATTTGAAGCCGTATTAAATATGACGCTTTTCCTGAGTATAAACAAGCAATTTCAAATGCATTCATCATCTGTATTTTGTTCACTTCGGAGAAAATCCCTGCAGAAACTCACAAGAGGCTCCAGATCATTTTCAGGGAACATTACTGAAGGCCTCTTTGCCAGCAAATGAGGAAAAATGAAAACTTAGCTCTTCTCTCTCCAGAGAACTCCATCATGCGCTCACATATTTTGATTATTTAATGCTGAGTGACAGCTTTAGGTTTTAAGGGTACTTTACATGTATTTTAAATGAGATTACAGTCATATGAGGTCGTGATGTCTTATAAATTGTAGAAGTCACTTGCAAACACTCATCTGAAAACTGTGATTATATCAAAAGTGTCACACCCTTCCTATACATCTCGATTATCTCCAACAAATTCAAACTGCCAAGGGTGTTACAGAAGCATCATTTTTCCATCCTTACTCCCTCAAGTCCCGTGGAAGATAATTTATTTAGTAGGGTCTTCGGAAATGCCTGTGCTGTTGTGTTGCACTGTCACCAAGCTGTCTGTCCATCTGCAGTGCCCTCGTCCCTAGTGATGCTGGAATCCCTGACGGATTACATTTGAACTGAACAGAAAAATCAAGATGGCAAATAAATTCCCTTCACATAGTATAAAAAACTGGCTGAATAGTGAAAATGCGGCCAAATTAGGAACCCCAGGGATGGAAAACTGCACTGTGAATTTAATGATTTTCTGTTTATCTAGCAGATTTCTCAATATACAGATAGTTTCAGACCAACCCAAGCACATGAATCCTCTTGCCAAGAGAGTAATTTGGGGGTGTGGAAGAAAGCCAGAGGTACTCAGTCAGGACAGGGGGGCAGGAGGTACAAAGGAAAACTGAACTCACTGTGATGAGCAGCCATAGGCATCAAGTCATTAGAGAAGAACCATATAGGGGACATAGAATGGAGATCCAGAAGAAATTGTGCTCAGTGTCCTTTCTGCCTGCACATGCTACCTGTGCCTCAAGTTCCCCCAGGACGCTTGCTGCAAACTTAGCTGTGTTTTTTGTTTCTTTTTTTTCTTATTTGTACATCAGCCTCCCTTTTTCCAAAGGCTGCAATGGTCTTCCAGTTCCTCTGCCTCTGCCCAAAATATTCTGTCATAGGTCTCCTCTGGGGGACAATGCCCCATCTGTAGAGGGGAGGTACTGCTGCTCTTTTCATGCCTGTGACAACGATGGTCCGAAGCTGCCATTTCTGCACCAACATTTCTGGTGTGAGATTTCCACACCCCTCGCAAGGCTGGCAGGCAGAGGAGGAGGGCAGGCTGCCGAAAGCTCTTCCTGAGTGAGCTTCCAGACGTGTAGGCAGCACATCACCCAACAGAAGGGAGTTTTATAGGCACTTTTGATTTAAATCACATATATTCATCTTAAGTGCAGAGGCAAAAGGAAACTTCACTCACAATACCTGTCCTACCAATGAAGTTGCCATATGTGGAATTCAGGTTACAGCTAAGAACTTCTGGGCTTTTTAACAGCTGTAAGTATGCGTCGTGATTGGTTTCATAAATGAATATGAATACAGCCTTTGGAAGCAGATCATCTTCCCTGAATTTTTACAATGACTCAAGATGTCAACCACTTCTTTCTTTAATCCCAGAGTGGCAATTATTTTGGTCCTTGATTCAGCAGGCACATTGCTTCGAGACCCTGGTGAGTACCGTTTGAGCAGGGTGGGAAAGTCCTGCCCTGTCCTGAGCCACATGGCAGTCTGTGAACATGGGCAAAGGGCTCCGAGTCATGAGGAGGAGAACGCTCAGGTAGACACGAGGTTCATGAGTGGTCATCTCCCTTACATGCCCGTACACCTCCTCGCCTGTCTCAGCAATTCACTGCAGGGCAGTGTTAGTTATTCAAGACGCTCAAGAATCTGCTCAGACAAACTGAGGGTTTTCCAGTGTCATATTTTCCTGTGTGAAATGCTCCGTGTCATGAGCCTTCCCCTATCCACAAACATCTACTGCCTCCAGGGCTGCACGGTCAACCGTGTCTAAACAACCTGAGGGCCAGCGCAGTGGGGAAGGATGTGATGTGCCTAGAAAGTTTTTTTCTGCTGTAGAAGATGTATCTTCACCTTGGGAGTGGAAAATTAGCTTCAAAAGTTCGGGTCACGTGGAGGATCACTTACAGCTACTTTCTACACGGTTCGCTTCTAGCTGTGATCCATCATACGTACCAGACTAATGGATTACAATGCAGCAGCAACTTTAGCTTCATCTTCCTTTATCTTGGAAAATCTGGGTAATGGTATTAAGTGTATTTTCCCATAATTAATTTGTATGAGGAGGCCAACCTTGTAATTGCAATGGAAAATTTTCGTTTCTTGTTATTTTGCCCAATCATGGATAAATTCCTCCTGCCTACTTGTCTAAGACTGTCACAAAAGAAAAATACTTAAAAGAGAATGTTGAAAATGCCCTGGAAAACACCAGAAGCTTAGAACAAAACAGTAGGATAGAGAAAGGCAAAGCAAGACACAGTAAATTCCAGACAGACAGCCAAATTCCACAGATAACCATTAATCTGGAAAAAAATCCTTGCAATTTCTAAGACTATTGGAAGCGGGTGTCAGTTGCTATTGATTTATACTTTCTAGTATTTAAATACTCACTCCTGCATAAATCGCATTGCTATTGCTCATCTACCGCAGCGACAGCAGGAGGGGTGAACCACGTGCGAGGGTTCAGATGGAAACCGCAACCTCATCCCGCCTGTGACCTGCCGGGAATGCGAAGTCCGCTGGCTGCAAACCTTGTGCAAACATCACTCCCAGCTCTAATTTACAACAATTTTCTTTTCAAAAAGCTCTAATGAGTTGGTGTTTACAGAGCCCTGCTTGTGCGTGTCAGCGGTGCCGGGGAGCCCAGCAGCCGGTGGTGCAGTCCTGCCCGGCAGCAGCCCCGCAGTGCCGAGGCGTGCAGCCAGCTCCGGGCTCCATCACGCTAAAAAGACTTTCTTCAGGCCACATCAATTAACAATCCTCTGAATTTCTATCTCAATTCCCTTTCAGGCAACCCAGTTATTTTGTAGCTCGGTCCTTAATGCCTGTGCCATCGTTTCACGTGGCTCCTTACTCCATTTATTACAGTGTTGGTGTTCTCAGCATCTCAAATTTTCCAATAGCTGTTTTTGCTAAGAAAATAGGGTGAAACCAGAAGGTTTTATTATTAGCCCAACAGCAATCTATTGAGGTAACACTGCCTTTACAGACAGACATTTCTGCTTGGTCTGTCCGTCTCTTTCATTTCCTTGTCAGAAAATAAATGTCTGCGCTACAAAGAAAGGTTTAAAATGGGACAGTTGTGATTCTGGTCTCTACGGAGGGGACTGTAATAGTGCTTCTACAAATAAAATATCAAAAGCTATTAATTCTGGAGAGTCAGAAGCGCATGCTCATCTTTAAACAAATAAGCAGTGATACTGCACTCTTTCAAAATCAGATCTAGGACTCAAGAGAGAGGAAATTTTTTTATTTTCTCTGGGTTCCTCCCTTTCCCTCAGGCACAGAAGCGCTCCTTGCATATTTTCTCCTTGTCCAGCTTCTTTGCACCAGCAACAACACGCGGTCCGGCCACTGGCAGAGCAAGCTGAGGAACAGCAGAGCTGAGCGTTGCTTTGAACTCCGGCACTGACTTGCTGCGTGAACCTGGACCACGTTGCTTAAACTTTCTGTAACTCACTTGCTCTGTTAATTCTCCTTGGAAGAAGCGCGTTTTTATGCAGCTGATAAGAGCTATTAGCATTATTCGCTTGTACTGTTATATGTGTTTGTATATTGAACACAGGTTCAATATTACCAGATAATTTTGGTTTTGGCAATTTAAATTAGGAACATTAATTAAGAAGATGACTATGAATCGTGCTTCACCATCCTGACAAGGAAAAGGCGGGAAAAATTGTGGCATCTGTGCAGATAGCATCACCTGGTTGGAGTCTGTTCTCCAATTTATTTCTTGAAAAAACTACAACTTGTTAACTACCAAATTAGGATATTTCCCTAATGGCAAAATTTGGCATTCAAATTTTTGTGTTATACTCAAAATATAACTTTCTGCATATAGCGAGTGTGTTATGTGCATAAGTTTTCATAGACAGGGATAGGATTAGTTGGTGGTTTTATAGCATAAAGTTGTTGAAGCGCAGTATTCTTAAATGTTTAATTATATATTGCTGGCTGTATTTTATAGATATGTAAATTCATAATTGTAATGTATATTGTATGCCCCATAAATAATAACATAATAATAGAGATTATTAAGAAACACGTCTCTACTAAATAGTATGGAAGAAGGTGGGAGCACACAAATAGACTGTGTTTGCCAGAAAATCACATTATCGAGGCTGCTGTTGAAAGTCTTTGCTAGACCTCGGGAGAGGGAAGAGGTAGATGTAAGAAAGCAAGGGAAGAGAAAGGAAAAGTTCCTTTTCTGAAAGCTTCCCAGTTCCTGAACTTAGGGTTAGTATCCCACGAGGATCACATTTGTAGACTTCTCACGGGTAGCTGGCTTTGTCAGCACTGTTTCCTCGGAGGTGCTGGCCATGAATCCCTGCCATTTCAGATGTAGGTCGGATTGCTAAGCCTTTGCCCAGCATCAGGACAAGGTGCTGCCGCGAGAGCCGAGAGAGCGAGGTTGCCCGAGCCCGATGGACGGTGTGTCCTGGGCAGCGCAGCCCCGTCTGCTGGGACGGGCTCTGCGGCTGGGTGCAGAGCAGGCTGACCTGCTTTACAAGTGCTGCTAATGAGGGTTTAAAAATGAGGTCAGGGATTTGTTTTTGTCCAGAAGAACATGCAGCTGATAATGATGTGTAACTTCTCCTTTCTCCACACTTATCATTAATTCAGGCTAATTCTGAAGAATAGGCTCATGATCTGGATGGTAAAAATTGTTATAATTGGATATTTAACTCCCTTTACAGAAGCTCAGAGGAGCTGAACACTCTTGGACAAAAGCAGCAGAAACTCTTAAAAATGTCTGTTGACATGCTCGAAGGCTGATGTCATCATGCAGCTTTTCTTAATAAAAGGGTGATATGTGTGGGTGCCTACAGTATTAATTAACTCTTCTTTCTGTGTGGCTCTGGATAGTTAATGATTAACACTTCTATCACATGATAGTGGTCAGAACAGATTAGCTCAAATTGCTACTGTTGCATCTCTAAATAAATGCAGATCATAATACCAAATAAACAGCTGCAACGGCCAAGCCGACCTTTAAGTATAACATGCAAATGAGCTCAGTACAAATAACGATCCCGGGTCATTAGTAAGAAGGTGAGAGTCTCCCTCTCAGTACGTGTAGATGCTCTTTCAGGGGGGTTCTTGCTTCTTGATTGTAGTGATACTTGTTCTAAAAGTCCCTCCTGTCCAGACCTGTTTGAGTCCCCGGATCCCCCCAGTGTGTGACAAGCCCAGGGCTGATGGATTAATTCAAACTGTAAATGGAATTTTTAGAAGATGCCCAAAAAATGCTACCGTATCCCCCCGATGGGCAGTGAATCAGCCCCGTGAACAGCCTAGAAGCCATCTTCATGTGAAAATAGCTGCAGGAGTGTGAAAACCTGTCTGCTTTTGATGGCCTCCCCAAGAGTGCTGTCTGTCCATCATGCTGCCAAGCCTTCTCCAGGACCGCGGTGCGTGCTTTGGGGCAGACAAGCTGTGCAGAGCCCCTGTCAGTTATTTCAGACCGTTTCAAGAGCAATTAATGGTGGCAGCTCAGGATTTGGTTTGGTTTTTTTCTTCCCTTTTCTATTAGTATGTTGTTGGTACAGCCGCCTGCTCTCTGGGGGTTCACCACGTGGACATCGGTGGTTTGGAGGTGCATTAGCCTCACTGATTTTCCCTGAAGTCCAAGGGCAACGCATGTAGGCAGACACCAAGAAGTTGCTGCATTCCAAGTTCAGGCCAAATACCTATCTCAAAACCAGAACAGAAACTATGGCAGTTTACATTCCATAATAACCTGTTGCAATAAAAATTGCGATTAATAATGCTTTATGGTGACCGAGCTGCTTATGATGTATCTCCCCACATAAATTCTCTGTTGTCTGTTAACAAGTCAGTTCAAGCTATGGGCTGTTCCTTACCCAGAGCACCAGTAATCTGCATTTCATAAAAATAAGAACGTGAGAAAGGAAATCAGTAGTAACTTTAAATCTCTGCAGCCTCCATATTCTCTGTCAAAATCCAATGAGCCAGACCAACTGGAACAAAAGTTATTAGAGAAAACATTCTCACAGTATGGATATAAAAGCCTAATTAATTAACAAAACAGGCTAATTAGCGAATCACACTGGGATTTGGTAACATCCAGAGCACTAATAAAATTAATCACATGTGTGCAATTAACATGCTATGGAGATTTGGGCCAACAGTTTATAACTTTGGAGTCTCCTTTGAACATCAGGAAAAGGTGAGGAACATCTTGTGACCGGGTCACTGTTCAGATCGGCTGTTGGAAATCAGTGAATCCAGAGGCTCTGTGAAGTCAGATCCATGGAGATTTCTGCAGTGCCACCAGTGACAGCGACTGAACCAAGGTCAGCTTGTGTGGCTCAGGGGATGCAATTTACTTTCAGCTTCTTGAACATTTCCATGAAATTATCTCAAATGCAATGGGTCCATTTAAATGAGATTGTACGTAGATGCCCATTATAATTAATAGTGAAAGCAGCTGCAAGGACCATGCGTGTTCATTCACCCAGCGTCCGCATGGCTCTTGCTGAGACCCATCAGTGCTGCCACAGCTACGTGCACTGGACACGCTGCTTTGAAATCATCATGCAAGACTGAAGCACACGTAGGTATAAATTGCTGTAAACGTGGTGCGGAGAAAATCAGTATTTCATTCTGGCTGCCTAGGTTTTCCAGAATAGATGACCCAGTCCTGGCTTCCACTGAGTGAATTTACTCTCCAAGCTGTCGCAGGGAAGAAAGACTGTCCTTAGGGATGTGTCTGCAGCCAGCTTGCCCTGTCCGCTCCTCCTCTCTTCTCCTTGATGTGCCCCTTAACACTTGTGGTGGGCAGAGGGCTGTAACAGGCTGTGACACTCCTGCCTGCCAGAAAGGCTCCTCATTTCCTCGACACCTCCTCGCAAGCTTCACCAGGGATTGCTCTGCACCACTGAGCCCCGGGAACCCTCCAGAGCAGGGCAGAGCGTTCAGCTGGGCGATGCAAGGGGAAGGCCAAGGGGAAGCGAGGTCCAGCCATCAGGATGAGGGTAGCAGCAGCTGGAATAGAAATAACTCTCATAGCTAACATTCGTAGAACATAAACCCAGAGTTTCAACCAGCAAATTGCTTTCACTTTGCAGAAGCAAAGCTTTTGTTAAAGGTCCATTTCCACACTTTTAATGAGAGCCATGAAAATAAATTGGAAAGCTTCAGCCTTTGTACTGTTGCCAGACTTGACAGTGTTTGCAGACACTATCATCTTACATTTTTAAAGCTTCATGACTTTCTTCTACTGTGGATGAAGGGGTTATGCTATGACAAACAGTTCAAAACAATAACAATACCAACCATACCACAGAAAGATGCCTTCTCTATAAGAGTGAACAGTGTCACACACACATCTTTCCTTGCGGCTGCCTGGTTCACACTAAAGGCAACGTCTCAACTTGAGCTATTTTTCTCAATGTTGTTTTGAAGAATAACTATTGCAAGGTGAAATCAGAGACTTAAAAAATTCAGAAAGGGAGACTGGGGAGAAAGTATTTTTGAATTTCACCACAATCAAAATGCCAGTGTTTGCAATGCCAACCCACGCTACTCTTGGCAATTTCAGAAACGTTTCAGAACAGAGTTACAAGAAGGATGCCAACGTAAGAAATACTGCCTTCCAAAACCTAAAAAAACTCTGTTTTTCTGCACTGTGCAACCCAATACTTGACTGTGGGCTAGAAATCCCCTGGGTGGAAGTAGGTTTCCAACAGCAGAGGGCTCTTTTGGCTCAGGAAATGACGGGATTATCAGCTCTAGTAGCTGCAACCAACTGATAAAACAAATAACAAGCAGAACAGAAATGAGCTGCAAATATTTAACAGCAAGGCTAAACTTTATTGGAACAACTTAACTGGTGACAGATGTGAAGAGAAGTAAGAATGTCTTTAAAAGTTATGAATTTTGGTGTAGAAATAGCCTAATAAAACTCCCTTTCTGGCCTATATTGTGTAGTAGATCAAAATGGATAACCACAAAAATCCATCCCAAATTTGCAGCTTCTCATTCCTCTACAGCAAATGTCATGAGCTGAGGATAGGGGATTAACATGATTCTAATTTTTAGATTTTATGTGTTGGTATTCTAGAAATGTGTTTTGATGAAAATGTTGTCCAAAGTATTTTCACATTTTGCTGGGTTTTAGTTATAAAAGTTCACCATCCTGGTATGTTTACAAAGTGTTTGGAAATACCATCTGAGGCTTGAATTTAGGGTTGGAGAGAAATCAGGGTATAGTAGTTAAAATCAGCTAACTTAGGGTTCTAGGTCACTGGAGAAAGATACTTTTTTCCCTTATGAGCATGAAGTAACAAGGTGGGAGGCAGTCTCTTCTCCCAGGTAACAAGCGATAGGACAAAAGGAAATGGCCTCAAGTTGTGCCAGAGAGGTTTAGATTGGATATTAGGAAAAAGTTCTTCACCCAAAGGGTGGTCCAGCACTGGAACAGGCTGCCCAGGGAAGTGGTGGAGTCCCCACCCCTGGAGGGATTTAAAAGACGTGTAGATGTGGTGCTTGGGGACATGGGTTAGTGGTGGGCTTGGCAGTGCTGGGTCAATGGTTGGACTTGATGATCTTAAGGGTCTTTTCCAAAGTAAACAATTCTATGATTCTATGATTCTATGAAGTGGACATTATAGATCTGTAATTTAGTAACAACAAAGTTACTTAGTCATACATCTTTTATTCCTGGGGTCACTTTGTGCACTAGGGATCTTGGAAGATAAGAGCAGAAACGAGCAGATGTGCATGTAGATGCAGAAAGTTTATACTCGTGTGGTGGCTGATTTCATCATGATCTCAACCCAATGACTGGCATAGATATGACTTCTATATTATTAGGCACATTTCGTCTTCTCTTAGCAGGGCAAGCATTAGGAAAGCACTCTGATATATATTCCATCTAAACAATAAAAAGTGGTCCTACTTAATGGGACGCCACATCACTTCTAGATCAAAACTTGATATTAATATTTGATGCTTGACGTTATGTCAAGAAGTTTCTTACAATAAAGTAAATAGCATCTTTTGGTGCATAATCCTTTTTTATGAATCAGGATAATTTTTTTTCAGTTCTGAACTTCTTACTGATATTTGTTGTAGAAAACATTTCTGTATCTCTCTCTACTGTGTGGAAATTGTAATTAATTTCTGCTTAATCTGAGTCTGCCAGTTAGAGGTTACCTTAGCTCAGCATCATGTGTAAATACACCAAAACGATCCCATCATATCTACAACCTATATGTGAGGTCTCTTCATGGGATATAGGGAATATTTGAATGAAAACTAAATGCAAGCATCTCTTTGAAATTCATAAATAAATACCATATGTCAAACCTTTTCACATGCCCTTGTGTAAATTGTTGTTTTGTTTGCACTATATAACCAGATGTTGTTATATAAAATATCTCCCATGCTGAGAGCTATTACTTGAGACTGCAAAGAGCACATGCCGTTAGCAAAAGAAACAGTGTTCTTGCCTTTTTTTCCTTCTATGTACACCAGTTTATAATGTTTTATCTCTTACTCCGAGTGGATTCAGTCTTGATTTGCATGCTCCTGAAAGAAGAACCAGGCTATATTTATGCAGTGCCCAGTGCCAGCATTTCCGTTAGCCTTGAAGACTGCTCATTCTCCTCTTCTGGGAGGTAATGTCACCTTTTAGCTCCGGCCCTTGGGCTGAGGCTCATGCAGAACCCTCTTCCCTTTCAGAGCAAGAGCAAGTGAGCGGCTCGCCTTCCCTCCTGGGCTACCCTGCCCAGGCAAAGGGAGCAACTGCGCATCTCCAAAAATGAACAAGTTACTGGCCTTAAGCCGGGACACAAGCTTTGCCTTCGCTGCTGTTTCTTTCAGTGTAGGTTTTTGGACTCCCTCTGCTTTCACACAAAGAAATAATATCAGGAAAAGTGAAAATTTTCCATTCTGGGGTATTTCATTGCATATAACCTGACACCTCACTTTGCACCTTCCTGATGTATTGCAGAGCTACCGCCTGTGTGCCACATCCGTGGCCTGAGCTGCTGAGCCAGGGCGCAGCTGAAGGTCTGCCCTGGTCCTTAACCTTCCCAGGATGAAGAAGCCGCTTTAGGGAACAGAGCTGGAGACTTTGCAATTGGCTTGAAAGATTCTTCCCCTTCTGTTTCCAAGGCCCTCCTTCATAAGTAAAAAAAGGTTAAAAAAAAAAAAAAAAAAAAGACATTTATGAATACTTTTCTCGCAAAACAACTGTGGGCATCAATGCCGGCAACTTTTCAGAGCTAACCGCTCCTTTTGGAGGCACGCAGTTTTTCACACACAAAGGGATCTGAGGCAGGACCTGCATGTATGATCTCCTTCAAATTATTAATGTTGCGGGGCTTGAACCCCACGGAAGAGGAGCTTACAGATGAAAGGAAAAGAGAGGGAGGAACTCCTGCCTAAGAGGGACCCATTGTCCCTCTGAGAGCAAAAGGCAGATCAAGGCACATTTCTGAGTCTTCCTGACTAAGGAAAGACTTTCTTCAGATAATGAATACAGTATCTGACAACAATCTTCTGCTTTGATCTGATCAGCTATCTTTGTTACCACTCACTGCAAAACCTTTGTGCTGCCATTTGCATATGGAGATGTTCTAAGCAATTAGAAGAAAGCGAGACAAGAGCTGTTCTGCCACTTTATGGTGGAGTTCATTGAAATGGCCCTTGTCGTACAATGTAACGGACCACCAGCTGCTAGGAAATTCAATCAGAATACAGAATTACAGTGAAAAATTAGCCTCCTAAGGAGCAAGTTCAGTTCTGTTCAACTGCACAATATGTTAAGAATGTCTCTGGGCATATGGCTTCCCTGTGATCCCCATTTAAAAACAATCTGAACTGATTGATGAGGGAAATTAAAGGGTACATCTAAGCATCTCCTACAGCTGTTGAAACAGAAAATTATTTATTTAATTTCCCCCTATAGGAATATAAGACTCAAATTTCTATAAGGCCCCCAGCTATACCAGCATGTTTTTCAACATGATCAGCAATCGGGGCATCAGGCCTGGGTAAGGTTTATCCCACAAATGCTGCTTTTAACCACCTACTGGCTTCACTCATGTCTATCGCCACCAGATAGCAGAGTCTGTCTCTGGAAATGAAATCATGATGTATTTCAAATTAGCAATGTGTTACTATTTTTATTACTGCTATAGACAGCCCTAAGCCCATAACAAGAATTTCTGGTCTTAGTTTTGGATGCAGAAGCGGATCAAATCAAAGTTGCCAGTTCGGTAAGGGAAAGTGTTCATCTTTTTTTGATTTGAACAGGTTTGATGCTCTAATCTAGGGAATCCACACACCCAGTTTTGGCTGCTGGTGTCTCCGTATTTATGCAGATACCTGGGACTGGGTGATTCCCAGAGACTTCCACCCTACAGACTCGGCAGGGGCCAAGATGCGCTGGCTGCACGGCCACTACAGGTCACCATCATTGTAGCAGAGCTGGCAAAAGCCTTGTAATGCACTATGGAAAATTGTTTTAGCAAAGGGGACAATGGGGAGACACACAAAGAAATAGCCTTGTAGATCACCTGCACATGAATTTTCAGAGACCATCTGTAGGTACGTTTATCTCTCAGTTCCCTGCTTCATCATGTTTTTGCCAGAAAAGCAGAAAACAGAAGAGATGTGCAGAAGTAGAGACTCTTTGGCTCTGTGTCAGTTTATCTACAGGATGATGAAATATCTTTGCATGGAGTTATAATTAAGGGAAATTTTTTTGTTCAGCTCCAGATACTGGGATCAAAATTAAGTATTGAAATAATTATGATAAAGTCTCCAAAAGGAGACTTTCTTGTTTTTTCTTGAGGCTGAACTAATATTTAAGAAAATAACAAATGATTTCTTGCAAAATCAGCTGGTAATAAGATGTATACAAAAAATCTTTTACTAGAAGCTCAAGGGTGAGCTATTCATTTGATTCGTGACCCCTTGTCGAAGCAGAATTGTGCAATACATTCCCTTTGGTCTTAGATTCATCTAGGAAAAAAGGCATCACATGAGCCCAGGTCTAAAGATCTGCTGTGTCTGGAAGGTGGGATAACTGCCATTTCTGAGCTGAGCTCAATTTCAGTATTTCAATATGCAATCTATTCAGGCTGGAGATACAGTCCTACCTGTCTTGTACTTCCTAAAACCTGTATTCTTCATTAGTGCACTAGTAATGCAAGAATTTCTGTGTCCGAAGCTACCAATAATGCCAAAAATTTAAATTGTCCTTTTGTGTCCCTTTCTTAGCTGTGAGTCAGCACTGAGTCAGTATTTGCTGCTGTGATAATCAACACTCACAGTAAAATCTATTTATCTTTATAAACATGGGGAAGCCAAGTTAGTCTTTTAGGGAAACTTACCGAAATGCTCCAGAATAAATGAATGCGGATACTTCCCGTTTCTGATGGTGAAAAAAGGCTCTTTGCCTTCTACACATCACCACTTGTGGTATTTGTAAGAAGAAATACTGTTGACAGGGCAATGGAACAGAAACCCCATAATAACCTGTTGTTAAACAGTAGCCATAACAGGATCTGTTATACCTTTTAATAAGCTAACCAGGCATAATTCAATGTATCTCAGACCACGTGGCTGATGTAGCTAGATGTTATCAAATGTGAGGTAGCAGAAGAGAAAGATGAATCAGGGGGAGTGTGACAGTCACTGGTGAAACCTGTAAAGTCTTAAGCCAGGATCTTCAAAAGTAGTTTGATGCACTAATTTTAATGGGAATTAGGTGTCAGCTGTTCCATAGCAAGATGTAAGTTCTACAAAGAAAAGGAAAAGAAGAACTTTTTAAGAGTAATACATAATCCAAAGATAATAGAAAAGATGTTGTACAATGAGAAACTTCACATTTGTTCTGCTTGACAAAGTGAAGATTGAGATTCTCTTGTTTGCACTGAAAACATCTTTGCAAGTTACAGAGATAATCAAGTTATCTCTAATTTATTCTATGTTTAGAAAGGGTATAAGTGATCTTATTGCTCTCTTTAGCTGGCAAGCCTATGAAAAGACATACAAAGCTTATTTTTCTGAGTCGTGATTGTTAATGACTGTGAGAAATGCACAGCTACGTGTAAAATCTCCATAGAGTGGAGGTAGCACAAGCATTTCATAACAACTCCACTAATGTCTTTCTTCTTCTTCCTTTTCTATTGCCACCCAAACTGCAGTTTCTCCATTCAATGCCTCTCTTCTCTGCATCTCATCTCCTTTACCTTTCTCACCTATGGTTCCCTGTCCAAAGGGGACCAAAAGGCAATGCTTCTGTGTAATTCAGAGCCTGGAGGATGCCTAGATCTATCTTAGCTCACAGATGACCCTATAAAACCTTTTATTCTAGCTCCTTCAGAGCAAACCTCAAAGAATATATTTGCCTCCTTTGCAAGGTGCACTCATCAGTGCTGGCTCCTTTGTGCTCTTTTGGCTTTTGTAGCCCGAGTAACAGGATGATTTTATTAAGGATGCTGGAAAGATTTATGGCACTGGACTGCTGTGTAAAAGAGCACAGCTTATCCCACATGTTTTTTAAAAAGTCAATAGAAGTCAATGTTCTTAAGCTGGGAAATATGTTGCGTTGCTTCTCAATCCCAGCTTGTCCTAACGTTGTCCCTACCGCTTGATCTACATTGGTAAATCTTAATACATATTATTGCACACAGTGTAAACAGCATTGTTTCTATCAAGGTGCCTTTTCTGCTGGCTTGTGCTAACGATAAAACTGCTTACACGTTGTAATTGATTGTAAGTAGAGCTGACTTGAATCATTCATGCTGTCTGAGTGATTAAAATTCTCCAGATGGATCCTCAAAATACAAAGGTCATATAATTAGTCTCCCTTTGAGTGAGAAATTCTTTCTTCAGGGTCTATGTGCAAAATAGAGTGTAGTATATAATACAGATATCTCTGCATGATTCAGCTTGGAGTGTCTTTATGTTGTAACACTCCTCAGATGAGGATAATGGTCCCAACTTAAAATACAGACCCTTTGCACAGAGCTGTTGTATTTTCCTGCCATGCTTATGAACATCACATGAGCAACAAAGATCTTTTTTATGAAGTTCTTAAGTAACAAGCTTAACTTTTTATGCCATGTTTTTAATCTCAGTTTGTCTGCTCCTCTAAACCTCCCCTAGACTACCATGAAGAATTTTGTGGGGGTTTTGATTTTTATTAACTACAGATGCATTTGCAACATGAAAATATGCCTTTAAAAAGATGCCAGATTTTTTTTTCCTAATTGTAAGCAATGGCAATAAATACTTGTTTAATTAATAAAATAATCTAGAAAAAATTAGAAAAGTCATTGGCCTTTCTACTCAAAATGTTCTGTTTTTCCAAAAGCTTTCATTTAGATGAAATCGCCAGATGTTGAATCTAAGGGTAGATCTAAATGATGAGTTTTCTCCTGTATTTTCTCTCACATATTACCTCTGATGTATCTAGAGATGGTTGAAATTTTTCTCATACATAGGACATGTAGAAGCCTCAAAACAGAACTTAAGTGCAACTTCTCTAGTAAAGCAGCAATGGATTTCCGCAGAGAAGAAGACAAATTTTAGTTGATGCTTTCTGAGTTGCAGCAGCCTTGAGAAATATTTAATCTACAAAACTTTAGGCAGAACTTTTGTGATGATTTGTGCAGCAATGTAAATGCAGGCAAAGTGATTACAAATAAAAGCTTCACCATTTGAAGTCTCACAAAAGGCATAGAATAAGGGACTCCTCATTTGGGTATGAAGCATAATCCACCAGATTTTTTTTGTTGCCGTATTACTTTTCACTACTATTTCCTTCACCTTGCTACCTGACAAGTGACTCTTGCACACCAAATCACTGTGTCTTTGAGTTTTCCCCTAAATGTTTTTTTAAAAATTTCTTTAAAAATTCTAACTGTACTGGTTTTTAATTCTAATTTTAGTTCAATTCTAGATATAGTTAGTTTCCTGTGGTTTGGGATGGATGTCTTTATTTGGATATTGAGCAATGTCAATGGCAGATGTACAGCCATGGTTAAGCTCTAACTTTGGACTCCTTCAGGCAATTTTCCCTGATGCCAGGGCTCTCACTGTGGCCAGACTGGATTTTTTTTTTTTCCAAGAAGTCTCCATTAGGAACTGAATTCATTTAAATTATTATCTCTTTTTACAGATCTCCAGTTTTATAACATGAGTAATTCAATCTCACTTAAACGTAATAGTAATCTCATTCTAAAAGCCAAAATTTTGTTCCTGAAAACTGCCTTATGGTAGTTTAAAACACCGTATAATTTTTAGCAAGGCTGTTCCATTAATAATTTATTTCTGCAGTTTCTCTCTTTTCTTTCAGAGTTATATTCATTGTCTTCCACACTTCCATCTTCCAGTTCTCTCTTTCCCTTTGAGTTATCTGGGTGAAGGAGGGAAACTTGTGAGACTATTATTAAACTCCACCGAGAGCTCTCTGTCCTGGATAGGCTCAGATATCAAGGTCACCTTTCTAAATTTTATCCAGTGTGAATTATATACAGAACAGAGTTTAAGACATCTAACCTTTTAGACATTGTATTTAACAAACATTTTAAAATTCATATAATGCCTTTGATGTTTAAAAAGTATCCTAACAATATATATATTCACTGAAAATGCAAATCGAAGAGAAAAAATATGGTCAGATTAATCCTTGAGAACTAAACTCCAGTATTTTATCATGGATAAACCTATATGTCATCTAATGCAGAGAAATAAGGCACATCTAGAAAGTTGAAGAGTGTGGGGAAAGCAGTAGCTGAAAATCTTGAAAAGTGAAAAGGGAGGTTCTAATTTTTAAAGAAAATCTAAAAGCTCTCTATTAAGCTTTGAAAATATATGTAAGAATGTATAAGCTTCCATCAGCATTTAGATTTAGAATTCATTTCTAAAAAATACATAACATTCATTTTAAAATAGAAATAAGAAATCTGGGACAGTTAATGAATAGTAAAATACTAAGGGTTTGGGGTTTGTTTGGTTTGTTTTTTTTGTTTGTTTTTGCAAGCTGAAGGTTTTACCTTAGCCTAATTTCTTGTCACATTGCCGTGTGAGATAGTTTACATGCAGCTAGAGTAAGTGGTGTGAGCCTGCCAAAGAGGATGGCATGAGACAATCCATGATGGACAATTATGGAAGAATGTGTCCTCAGAAAGAGTTCTCTGCCACAGTTGGCCAATCCACAGGGAATTTAGGACATTTATGGTAAATTTTTGATCCTCTCTAGTCATTCCCATAAGCTCTCTCTTTTTCAAGAACGCAGGAAAGGGATAGGATGCTTTTCAGTATTAATGAGCAGGAAGCTCATCTAGGTGCCACCAGGGATCAGCTATCTTCTTTCCTTCCAGATGCAAAACTGAAGAGTTGCTCAGACTCCAGCTGTCAACACAGCTAATTCCCCAGTACCGCAACTGGACTCAAAGCAAAGCTTCTGTGCCAGAGCTGCTCCTTCAAGGCTGAGGGGTGACCTGTCTTCTCCGTCATTTGGATGGAAGGACTTGGGTCTCCCCCTTTGTCAATGTGGAAATAGCTTTACATGTACTATTTTGCACGTGCACCTCTCTGCCTGGCCCTGGGAAGCAAGATAAATACTGTTTTCAGGCGGTTGTCTGCACTAAATAAACTCTCTGTTGCCTTTGAAATATGCTCATAAATTTAAACCAATATTGAGCCTGAAGTCTCCACCCCTTGATAAAAGCACATTTTTCATGTTGCAAACATATTGTTGAGACTCTAGAGGCTGAATCCTTGTCTGCCAGCCAACATCTGGGCTATCATTTTAAAAGGCAAACATTTGAGGTCATTATAAACTGCACTAATCTCCCATGTTGAAATTTACATTTCTAAACCAAAAAAAGTGATCATGATGCATTTGTTTTGTCACATGCTATGGCATTTAACCAGGAGGTTAATTCATTGATTGACTTACCAGCTCTCTTCAGCCAGCTTTGCTACTAATCTTCCATACAAATGGAGTGGGCTAAGGAGTATAATTCAGATTTACCAGCATAAACAAAGTGTACAGCCACCCTGCTAGGATGTAAAGCCTAGCAAATTCAGGGGATAAGAAGAAAACAGCATAGCTAAAAAAGGAATAAGGTTAACGCTAAAATCCACATGCTGAAAACGGTGGAAATTAGAAGGAACGAACTGGGGAAAGGAAAGTTTCTGCTTCCAGCAGCCAGGGCTGGGCACAAAGGGAGAGGGGTGGAGGAGACACCATTGTCCCCCACACCTTGTAATCTGTGTCCATGAGCCACCCCGGCTGCACATCACAGGCTCCCCCTTCTTGCGGTGTCTGAAATCGGTGCCCAATGGGCAGGGCTGATGGTTCCCCTGTTCCCCAAAAGTCCATGGTGGTTTGCAGACCCCCAAAGGACGCTGCCATGAGCCCCAAGGTGCCTGTCAGTGCTGAGCCATGTCATGGCAGCCACACTGCCATGGCTGTAACAGGCAGAAATCTGGTCCAGTTGACTTAAAGCACCCAAAATACACAAACTAAAAGAAAGAAAGATATTAAATAATCTCATTGCTTTGAACCCCTTCCAGCAAAAGACCCCAGCTGAGACGGCTTGTTTCCTGGAAAAAAAAAGCAAAAAATAGAAATGCCGGGTCTGTTTCTAGCTCACCTCTCATCCTGCACCAGCGCAGAGCAATCCTACCCCTGCAGACTCCAGGGGAGCCATGACAACTCAGCAGCTCTCACATCAGTCCCTCAGTGCTGCTGTTACAGTTTCAGGGCAATTTCTACCCTGCAGGTAGACCCTGTCAATCTGTCTGTCAGCCCAGCCACGTGGGAATATCTTCTGATTATTAAAAGTATCATGAGCTCACCAGCTTGGAGAACCAGCAGGCTCCAGGGACTCTCTGGCATCAGCCAGCCTGAAAGAAAATAGCAACTTTTGTCAAAGGGGCACGGGTTTTGCAATGTGCAGGAAAAATTCCTTTACGTCCACCACCAACCTTGTGTTTGTCAACTGATGCTTTGACGTGGTTTGGGAGAAAGGCTGTGATCTTGCTGAAACACGTGGCACGAAGGTGTGAATATGTGAGGCAATTAGCCTCCATCTCAATTGAGGAATAAATGTTAGGCAAAATATCTTCCCCCCTCTGGCTTCATTTTTTCCTCTCTCCCATCCTCTGGTTAAAATGGTTTAACAGCCAGGAGATTTTTTTCCAATGGGTAAATTAACAGGAAAATGCATAAATCTCAGGTTCAGAAACAAAGGAAGATATCATTGGGTGAGGAGTTGCAGCTGCCTTTTCAGAGAGTGCCGTGTTTGAACAGCAGTCTCCTGCTTTCTCTGGCAATGAAAATCTTCTTCTTGGTACCTGGTGGTGAAGACCGCTATTGAAAAAGGCTTAGTGAGATGCCGACTTCATTCTGCTATTTGCAAAGCATTCAGTCTTTTTTGCAAAAAAAAAAAAAAAAGCAATGAGCGTGCTTTGACTACAAACTGATGAAAGCAAATCCTTGCCAACTTGGACTTCTTGCTAGATGAGAAGGTGAGAAACCTCTAATTTCAGTGTCTTCAGTCTGGTCATTGTTCTTTAGCCTGGGTGATCTGTCATGTCAATTGTTTGGTTTGGTTTGGTTTGGTTTCAGAAACATCAAAATAATCTTTGCCCGTCTGTACCTTATATTCTAATAAAAGTGCTTTACTGGAATAATAAACTGGCAGAACTCTGCCTCTGGCCATAGTCCTGGCAGCCCATAGGCACACAGTTGACTTTCAGGCATTAAGCCAACCTTAAAAAAAGAGAGAAAACTGAAAATGTTTTAATGGAAACATCAATTTTTAATAAAAACCACATCTTAATTGAAAAAAATATTATTCAAGTGATTCTATTTTCAGCTAATCAGAAAGTATCTAAGACACCTTTAAAAATTACAGAATTCTGATAGAATTGTGAAAGCCTAATCTTTACCAGCTTTGTAAATAACTTTTTAAAAAATCTGTAGAAAATTATTATGTAACATAAGGCTTTGCCCTTAGTTTAAAAAAAAAAGAGTAAGACAGGGAGTTATCATGAATTGACTATCACAGTCACCTTCCCTGAGAAATGTTTATTCAATATTTGGCTGCTTTTCATTCTTTGTCTGACTTGAGTCTCATAAAACCAAAACAGAGTTGATGGATGTTGTCTGGGACTTGGACAAAAGAAATAAATGCAAGAGTGTTTTCTGATCTGCTCCAGTTAGAAATTAAATTGATTGTTCTCTATTTTTTTTATTAGTGTGTCTGGATAATTTTGACTTTTTGGGAAAATACCAAGCCAGAAGTATTCAAAATGTTCCCAAAATACAACAGGGTAATTAATGTTGAGTTGTCCTAGTTACTGTTCTCTTGGATGAGCTGGACTTTTCTGGCGGCTATGTCTTTTCTTCTTTACCATCACCACTAAGTGGTAAAGGATGCGTCTGAAATGTGTATAGCAGATCCCACAGAGCACGTGAATTTAAATACTGGGAGGAGAGGAGGTTTAAAGGCAAAAATATCCCAAGTCCCCATGAAAATGTCACCAGTACATTTGTGACAGATATCCAGAGTTCTCAGAAAAGGTAGATACATCTTGTGCACAAATATCACTGAATTTAAACACTGTTGGTGTGGATGTGACAACACAAGGAATAAATAACAACCCTAGGAGAGACTCAGGAGAAGGAGTACTAATGGAAGCTTCTTTTTCTTTTCTGAACTCTGTTCATATTTTAGAAGGTAAAACCATTGTGGCTTCATCACACAACATGTCCAAGGAAGGCAGAGATTTCTTAGGTTAGAAAATGTATTTTGTTTACCCTTGTATTCTCAGGGTAAGGATTACCCCAGATCTCAGTTTGTTGCACTTTCTGCTATACAGACTGGTCTCTTGTGACTTACTGGGGAATATGTTTTCTGAAATAAAAAGCTTTTTCTTTAAACAAACCGTGACATGATTTTCATCCAGCTGACAAAACAAAACATTGAACATTTTCAGTAGTATGTAGGAGTGGGTTTGGGGGCTTCTGTTTACATGTAAGAATTACTCAAGGCAATGAATCAAGTCGCTGGCATCCAGTTTTGTCAGGGCCTTACAATCTCTTTTTCTTTGTATAATAATATTTACTCTCAAAGCACCCCCAACTACAGCCTCAAAATGTCAGTGCAATAGATAAATTTCCTGTACAAGTTAGAACAGATACTTCCTTTCTTCCTGTACCATGAGGCTGTGGTTTCTGCTTCAGATTCCTTTCCTTAGTTCTCCTCCTACACTCATTTTTCTCCAGTGCAACCTCCATAAATTTATTCTTCATATCTATCAGTGTGAACAAATACACAGAGACAGAAATATTATTAAACAGTTTTTTGCAAATATCGAGACCACTTGTTTATTATATTTAAATAAGAATGGATTTTTCCAAATTTGCAACCAATTCTTGGTAATCACACATGGTACATTAGTAGAAGATGTTTTGTTCCTTGCAGCCACTGTATGCTTTCCAGAGGTTGTTCCAGTAACAAAAGCACATCCAGTTATGTTCTTTAAGTGAAGTAAAGAAAAACAAACAAGGTCAGCCCAGCAGAGAGATTTTGGTGGCACTCGTCAACCCATATGGCTTTGAATCCTGATTGTTGTTGATGCCCAAGCCCAGCTGAGGAAATGCACTCTGTGCCTTTGTGAAGGTTTCTTGAGAAGAGGTCAATGCAGTACCCACAGAGATCAGGTTTTGTGGAGCCAGGTGATGACCTAGCCAAAAGCCTTCCTCTGCTTGACCCCCACACTCATCGCCCTGCATTCCCCAGCAGAAGATACTGCTGTCTATGGAGTAACAAGTTCATGATATGTTTTACATGTTGAGGTGCTTAAGGACATGGTTTAGTGGTGGGATGGCAAGGTTAGGTTAGCGGTTGGACTTGATGATCTTCAAGGTCTTTTCCAACCTAGATGATTCTGTGATTCTATGATGTTACGCAGCATCCTTCTCTCCTTGTGCTGGGGCTAAGGACATGGGTCACCAAGAACATGGGATCTGGGACAGTTTGGTGGCCCGCCTCTCAAGTTACCAGGTCCTTGTGTCATAACTGTGCTGTGTGGTACATGGCATGGGTAACGTGCGCTGAATTTGGTGGTGTTAGTGCTGCAGTCAATGACACATCTCCCACTGACTTCATTTGGATAGGGCTTTCATTTCAAAAGAAGAAAATTATCCAATTTTATTATTACCTGGGGGGGGCGGGGNATTATTATTGTTATCACTGAAGGAAAGAGGGGGGAAAAAGAAGAAAAGATCCTATTATATTTCTTTATGTTCTAATGAGACCTGAGTCACAGCTTTTTTATTCTAAGGTTAAAGTATTAATAAGAGGGTAATTTTCTAGTTGGCTGTGTATCAGGAATATAATCTTTATCCTACTTTTTAGAACAATTAACACTTACAAGACTGTGATTATGTTATGTGCTAATCCATGGTAACTATTGCAGTAATATCCTCCAAACTCTACTATTCTATTTAACTAACTTTGAACATTACAGCCAAGAAATCATATATTCAAAACTCAGGCCATTTCGGATATAGTACTTGTCCTGAACAGCAGAAAACCTCAAGTACTCTATTTGCAGACATTTGCGATTTTGTGGTGATTTAAATGAACAATTTCTCAATAACAAGGACTCAGTCTGTAGCACAGTCAGACATTAAGCAGAATGAGATCAGATATTGAAAGTATTTTTCATAGGAAAAGAGATCTCAATTCATATTTTAGGTCTGAATTTTCCTTATTAAAAAAAAAAAAAAGTGTCAAAGAGTTGCTTATTACTCAGATAATACCATGGAAATCAGTGGAACTGGTCCTATATTCAACAAAAACACAAACTCCTATGTGTGTGCTTGTTTTCAGATGTAAAATGCCAGCTCTGCAAAGACAGCAAATCCTCAGAAGACCATTTTGAAGGTCTTGAGAAATGGTTCAACCATGAATCAGGGCAGAGACAGATTTCAGAGTGATGTGTTGAAATGACAATCCTTCTAGTCTTTTTTAAGTACTTGTACTCTTCCTCTCTTCCTTTAATTTTTACATCAAACTTTGAAAATTTTAACCACACTGACTTAATTCCTTTTATTCTTCATGTAAGTTCATGTTTAGAAATGTATATGGAAACATATATGGAAATGTATCTGGTAAATCTATATGTACCTGTACATAACAAATAAAGATAATATAATTGATTATGGAAGATGGAGTCAAAAGGGGAGAGAAAGTTGCAACAAAATGTTGGGATAAATAAAGAAGAGTGGGAGGAAAGAAGAAGAGAAGGGCAAGAGCACAGTGTGCTGTATTATTTTCTTAAGACATGGGAACATCTCCAGGCCTTGATCTGTAGGTGACATAAGTCTGTGGATGTACGTTGATATCAGCTCAGCAATTTCAACACAGATAACCACGCGTTCCCCCCTCAGCGTCTCAGCAAGTCACCCACCAGCTCTGTCATCCTTCAGGAAAATTACCATGAGGGACTGGGAATGGGCCTGTGACAGCAGCAGAGGGTGATAAAAGTTAGGGTTTGAGGTTTACAGGATTTAAGCTGCCTGGCCGGTGCTTAGAAAGCACTCTGCAAGCCTTAATCTTGATAATCTGGGGCATTGGGAAGTTATTTTGAGAGCCTGAGGAAAATCTAGCTTATCATTTCAGGACGGCATGCTACAGTCACCTCTGCAGCCTGGACAAAATTACCTCGTCAAGAGCCTCAATCACAGCATAGGGAGTTTTTCCTTAGTGACATCAGCTGATGTTGGCAAATATACTGCTCGTGCTTAGACAGGGAAGAGCTTGCACAATTTGTAGTGAGACAAAATACGAAGAAGAGACCAGCTGCAGGCCCTGGACCTGTCCTGGGCTGCGTGGCAGACCCTGCGCAGCAGTAAAGTTGTGTAATTTATGTATTTGTTCCACTTTCTCTATCAATGGTGTCCAATGGAACATGATGGCAACTGGAACTGTGACAGTGTCTTCCCTTACATTTCACTTCGCCTCTACGACTAGTACTCTACTGTTTTAAAAAAATATGTTCCTGTTGCCTTCTAAACTCTCAGGATCAGCCTCATTCTGCTTCGTTAAACTTAACAGAAGTGAAAAAGTTCTTGGAATAATGAGCCAAAAGAATTCATATTTTATAAAGACAGTTACGGTCCTGCCATCCACAAAATGATAGCATTGTATTACTGGGTAAGTGCTGGCTTTTTAATAGAAATCATAATAAATATACTAAATGAAAACATGTGGGATTAATTGCTTCAAGGCCTGCTCTATTTTCTCGTGTTGGCAGTTCCTCCTCCTTTAGCTCAGCATAGATTTGGTATTTCCTAAGAGTCTCAGGTATTCGAACAAAAAATGCATTTTTATTTATATAGCGTTTGTCATGGTAAAAGCATAGAAAGGCCTTGTTTTAAGGTCAAAAATAAGAACAGAATCTCTTGTGAAAGTAGGTGAATGCAAATACTTGATGTTTGAGGAACACCACCCGTAGAGTAACCAACTCACCTGCAGTGATAATGAGGTCAATCCATGGACTTGTGTTCCCCGCCTAGGCTTCCAACGTTTGCCTTGACCTTGGAAGAGATCGGCCATACACCCGAGAGCAACGCACACTGAGCACTCGAGCCACAAAAAACAACACCGCACACGCCGTGCCACTGATGAAAGATTTTATTACTAGTTGCTTGGTAATGAATATTTTCTTTAGAGGCCCATCAGGTAAAATTATTTAATGTGTAAGAGTCTCAACTTTCTTTTAAAAAGAAGTTAGTTTCTAGCCCACATGGCTGGGAAGGCAAACACAAAAATGAAAGAGGAAACCCATGGATAACAGGGAAACGCAAGCTTGAGAAAAAGCCCAAATATTTTACTTTAATTAATCTCACATTTTGTGGGATTGGATTTACATTTTTCAATACATGGGATTAGCAGCAGTGCACAGGCAATATATAATATTTTTTCCTCTTAATTAAACCTGAATTAACTGAAAGTATAGGATTTCTTACGTGACCAAATGTTTTTTAGAGATTTTCTGTTTTCTTGCAGCTACACCATGGTCCAAGAGTGGAGATCTCCAACCTTATCCAGGAGTGCTCAGTAAAAGTGACATCTCTCAGAGGTCTGAAGCAGTACCCTTACCGAATGAGATGTCCTTCCGACGCTTTGGCTGAAGCACATCTTTTGTAAAAGTTAAGATGTTTTCCTCAATTTTCATACACAAGCCCAGAGTTGGTGTATGATAGGAAAGACTGCTAGGAGTTGAGGATTAGTAAGAAACATTAACCTTGTCAATAAAATCCAGTATTTTGGATGAATGACCCAAGTCAACTTTCAATTGAAAGTTTTTAATTTGGACCTGTGTGCCATCCAGTTAGAAGCAGAAAAATAATTCACATTTGCTTCATCTAGTTAAAATTCTAGTTGGATTTTCTTCCACAAGCAATGGATTAAACTGGATTTCCTATCAATCACTAGCAGGGAGATATAGTACGATAAATCACCCTTGAAAATAAAAGTGCAAGTCTCTTATTAATGGTAATACTACCCAAAAAATCCCAAAGAGGTGCAGAACTTGACTCTTTCTTAGCTGAAAAGACACAGCATTTGGTAGATGAAAAACAGGATTATTAAAGGACAAAGCTGTATCAATAAATAACAAGATGCAGAACATGCACAGTTGGGATGGAGTTCTCTCCTCTTTCCCTCTCAGGACTCCCAGAAGTTGGCTAGGTTGCACACAGAGGTGATTTGCAGATCTATTGTCGTTGCAGTCTGACATCTGAAAAATGCTTGTTTGGCATAATAATTATGTATAACTCCTCCCACTAGTGACTAGTACATTGAGGATGAGAGGCATAATTATAATGATGAAAATGATATTGGGAAATGGTACCAAACAGCACTCAATCACGATTAAGCTAAAAATATGGTGGGTCTCAAATGACCTGAGGAGAGTGCAGAGTTGAATAGAAACAAGACCAAATCTAAATGAGGCAATACTGACCTGGAAAAAGGTGCTTCCTTATAAATGGAAAATTAAAAGCTGGGCACAGTGCTTATAAAGACAGAAATAGTGTCCAGTTTCTCCAAATGGTGAGATTTCAATAGAAAATTATCCCTTGGTTTGAAAGTTTCCCCTGTTCTAAGGACAGTTTCATAAACAAATGGTCCATTTTTAGTTTTAGTACAATAGTTTGTACAGCAGTTAGTTATAGCAGCTAGTTAGTATAACAGTTTGAAGCCAAAAAAAGAACTTCTTATAAACAGACTGAGAAATGTAGTTTAAATTTAGTAGACGAAATGCCAGAAATAAGCAGAGAGGAACTGATGGAAAAAGAACTTCCAGTGACTGAAACAAATATCAGCTTCAAATACTTTTAACTAGCAAGCCAAAAAATTTGGTGAAACCATTGGAAAACATTTGGCTGCTCATTCTGTCAGACATTTCTGATACTTTAAGAAAGAGAGGGGGGATTTTAGAGACCGAAAACATAACTCAGTATTTAGGGTGATAGTATGAGGTTTAGTAAAGAAGAAGAACCATTATAATGACTTTGCCATTAAAATTATGCTGTTAAACAGAGGAGATACTACATATGTTGGTATACCGTGCTCTATTATCCAGAAGTTTACAAGATAAGAGCTCCCACACAAAAGTGATTCAATTCAATAATTTTTAATCTACCATTTAAAAAGGGGGAAGGGAGGCTTTAGTCAGCCTCATCTTTCAGCCCTGAGGTGCTGAGACCTTCAGCTATGGTACAGACATGTCAGCTGAGCTATACTGCAGGGTCAGGAAAGGGGGGGATGACTTTGTTTGCCATGACGATATGTGCCACCAAAATGACCAGGGTGCCAAGCCCATGATGGCATGGGCATGCTGCTGCAGTGCAGAAGTTCCAGCGAGAAATTTATTAAAATTGTCCACTAATATCAATCCAGAGAAAAGGATAGATATTTTTTATTCCCTCATCTGTATTGGCTAACTCAGAATAATTTTGATCTTAAAAAAGTCTTTGGTCACAGATATTCATGGTTGATAGTTTCCTCTGTTAAGACATTTTATATTTGGGTGGTGACATTTCCATAAAATACTTTTTTGATTACTGGAAGGGCTCTTATCTCCATGCTGGCTGTATAAATTATCCTGCACACAGGGATGATGTATGGATAGACTATGGGACAGGGAAGGGGGCCATGGGATGTCTGACCCTCACCAGGGCATCACTTGTGATCTGGCTGCAGGACCAGCCACCAGCAACGCAGAGGGAAAAAACCAGGAAAGGGCATGACACATTTGTCCAGTTACTGCCTGTTCCTGTCTCCTTATCTTCCCGCCGATGTTTGACCAGGCAGAGCTGCCTGCTGCGAGCCATGTTGAGGAGAAAGGTTGAAATGCACCATGTTTTCCATCAGAAAACTATTTTTACTCTCTGTTGGATCTGTTTGCAGCTTAGGTCTACTCCATCCATGGTAAACACAGTTCTATATCCTGCTTGGGACCTCTCGGTCCTACTCAGCACCTACGTGTCTTTGAAAATCCTAGTCAAAGACTCAGAGTAAAAAAAAATAAAAAAATTATCAGTGAACCTTGGGTTTCTCAATCACAAATATCTAAGGCTTCCTTCTGATGAGCGACCCCAGGCCAGTGGTTTCCTCATCTCTTCTCACTTCATACAACAACCCTACAAATCTGAAGGGCTTAAGACTGGCAAAGGATACAGACCGTTGCTGGCACTGAACAATCCCAACCTACACACAAAGTAATGGGTATCCAATGCACACAGATCTCATTCTCATAAAGACATTATATTCATGTGGACTTAAATGATGCTGGGTTAACTCCTGTCAAGGTACTGAGGTGTAAGTAACACTCCATCCACTCACACTGTGTAAAAGTCTTCTGAAAAGAAACCAGAGGCTGAGGCTGGCCACCAGCATCTTCAGGGAAAAGTTAACACCTCAGGCTTTCTGCTGCAATGGGTATGGCATACGGCCTGCCGTCAGCCAAGGTATCCCACTGCCCGGTTTTATTTCCAGTCTCCTAACAGAGGTGACCCAGAAAGGTGCTACGACTCAGGCTCAAGCGCTGAACCAAAAGGATCCACTCGCAGAGCCGTGACCCCAGAAGGATCCACTACGTGCCTGTGAATGACATTCATCACGGTTCCTTAAGCACAGAGGCGAGCTGCAAGGATGCAGTTGGCAGCCGCTCTCCATTTTAGGGAGGGCTTTTCTAAGGGAGGTGAGGTCAATTTTTAGCAGATGGTTTTATTTATTTACATCTCAGCAGCCCGTTCTCGGCTTTATTTGTATTTATTGCGGGGGTTCTGTTTGTGGTTCAGGGATTGCACTGGAGGTGTGGTGGTGCATTATAATCAGCGCTGACCGTTCTGCTTGTTGAACAAATGACAACTGGCAGCCTTTGCAGTGTTTCGTTCCGTAAGCACTTACCGCTGTGTCTCTCTGTGATGAAACACATGTCAGCTCCCAGCAGCGTAGGACAACCTGGAGCACATTAGCATCAGAGTGATTTAATAACCTGATCAGAACTTTTTCAAGTGACAAGTGGCATTTGGAGGAAGCAGGACATGGAAACCTCACCCAGCCTTTCCAAGCAAGCACACTTCCAAGAATTTCCCTGATTTTCAGCACTCCATGACTTCCAGGTTCACTAAGTAGCTATATGGGGTACAGTATACAGAGGGTCTGAAAATTGCCAGGAACTGCAGTATTGCTGCTAGAGGAGCAATTGTACCTGTTAAATACTACAAGAGCTGAGCCAAAGAGGGGAGCAACCTCTCACAGATAGGTGCTAGAAGTGGGTTATCCGGAGGAGTCAAGGATCTTATTCTTCTAAAATTAAAACTTTTTTTTCAGAACTTGCAATGATCTTCTGATCAGGATCTTTATACAGCTGCCTGCCAAGGACAATATGGCTAGATGATACCCAAACCCCATACTGAAACAGCACTGTGATTCAAAAGTCTCAGAAGTTAGGAAATGCCAACGTCAGCCTGTGTGTGTGTGTTTGTGTGTACAAGTGTGTCTGTATGTGTGTGTGCAAAGGCTGTGGGGCTGTCCCTACCACTCTGTGTTAGCACAACAACAAGTACTGTGAGGCCTTACTCCTTCCCTAGCATTCCTGGCTATGAATAATGGCAGTACACAATAGAGAAAGCCATTTGAATCATTACAAGGATATCCAGAAAGGATGGAAAAGGTTGCATAGGAATTAATGCAGCATTTTAAAGACCCTAGAGTACTTTAGCAATACTAGCCCAAAGATCTCTTATTCTTTCCTTAAAGTCTTGAAATAAATCTTGTAGCTTTGGAAAATGACCTTTTGTATAACTAGACTGGAAAAAACTCAGCACAAATAATAAATTTTGCTGCCTTTTATTTTTCATGTAAAGGAAAAGCATGTTATTTTTTCACTAGGGAGGCGGATCATAAGTACAAAGAGATCAAACCTTCTTTTAGTGTTACAGTGTTATGACTGATAATAATCTTTTCTTTCCTATATGAAAGCTTCCCCATGGCAATTAAAAAGATCCCTAGAACAACAACACTTTTCTTTCACTAGTTTTCTTTCATGAGAAGCTGGAAGGGACCACTTGGGTCATCAAGTCCCGTCCCATGTAAGGCAAGGTAGCCATAATGATGATGGCTACCCATTTCCTGAAACCCCATCTGAGGTGACTTACACCCCACAGACTACACCACCTATTCTAGCAACACATTCAAGACCTCAACTCGAAAGTAGCCCAGGAAGAGAAAAGGAACGATGTTGGAAATTCCCAGTTACTTTAGTTCCCTGCAAGAGCAGCAGTATTTCTGTTGGATAAAACTCCCAAATGTGTATATAAATTTCCATATATTTTGAGTCAGTTCCTGAGCTTTTTTTTCTTTATTTTTTTTTCCTGGATGAGCAATTTGTGATATTCCAGCCTTTTCTCATTTATGCATCTGGAAATGCCTCGTTTATGAAACACCAAGATCCCAAGGCCATATAAAATTTTGATGAGACATGTTCTCCTGGGGTTGAGAAGATCCAACATTTCACCTGAAAGTGCCTCTTCTATTAAAACTAGGCTACTTCAGCTTATCAACTCACATGGCCGAGACAACAACCCACGCTTTCTATTTGGATTTGCTGGCTGGTAAGAACAAGTTTCTGGCTGCAAGAAGTGGCTTTCCAGCAGCGGCCAAGCTCCTTCCCACTCACCACATGGCTCCCAGCAGATGTGTTGGATGCACATCTGTTTGCTCAGAGCTTGCTCAGCTGTGACCTTCCCCCGGCACGTGGTGGGACCACCACTGGGGAAACACCTCCCACAGCTGGGACTTTCTGCAAAGTGCCAGGTCCCTGCAGACCGAGGGAGTGGGCTTTGTGCCATCCCACCCTCACACATCAGCAGAGAAGAAAGAAAGTCTCTTTTCACCAAAATAAATAACCAGAGGGGGCCCAAGTTGGAGCTTTGGAGAGCTTCCCAAGACCTTCTGTTATTGTCTCCACGGATGACTTTGGTACTGCCCCACCTTCTCCTGCTGTCCCTGTGCAGCCACCCCCCACACCCCGTGGTGCACATCTGGGGTTTATCTCCGGGAGGGATGTGCATGCTGATGGGAAGCACTGCAGCAGCACCATCTCTTACCCAACTGGGGACTTGTGCACATATAACGCCCAGGCTGACGATCACGGAGGAGTGCTCTAGCTCCTGCTGCTAGTCCTTGGAAACCTGCCCTCTGGTTCTGCCTGCTGGGCTTTACTGACCTGTGCTCAGAAGGGGCAGAGGAGGATTTTATTCCTTTCAGTGCATTGCCAGTAGAATTATTTCCTAATCAATAATAATTACAGGGCCAAGAAGACACGTTTCCACAAAGCATATCCCAGAGTGCATAAATGTAGCAGAGGGCAGAAACAGACTCTGCAGATCCCAGCACTTCACTACTGCTTGTGTCTGTAGGGGTGGCATATAAAAGTATCTTATTTTTCCTTATTTTAATGTGACTGTAGTACAGCTTTTCATTTTTCAGTGCAAAGTCTGCAATGCTATTTTGTGTAGCCTTTAGTTTCAGAGTGGAACTTCAGCTGGTTGCAGTTGAAATACTGTCTTGTGATTTTGATTGAATTTTTGTTTAATCCTTAGCCAGTAAGAAATCCTTTGAAGTAACAGAGCTATGCTTCTCTGCAGGTTGATCTGGACAGACAAGGATCAGAGGCGGATAGCAGGTGAAGGTACTGGAGCAGAAATCACAGATTTGCTGCTAGGTCCCTGACAGCACCAGCACATACTCTGCTTTAGTTTTCCTTGCTTTGCTCCAAAGAGAGGAGTAACAGAGAGAGGACCTCGCTCCATCAAGTCCCCACTAATACTGGCCTCAGACCAAGGAGCAAAATTCTTACTACAGGGACCGTCAACCAGCTGAGTTGGTGTTTTGTCTGCACAGAGCCTTGCTCCAAAGCTTATCCACAACTCACTGCTGTGGGAAACCTTCCTGCTATGTTCCTCCTCCCCAGCAGAGCTCTGGGCTGGGACTTCCAGAGCAACAACCAGCTCCCATTTAGGCTAGGGAGGGGATGGTCGATGTGGATGCCCTGAGCTCCGCTCAGCCCTCGCTGTTGCCAGGTCCCACTTCTCTCCCCACTGGCAGGTGTGGTGGGTGGCAAGCTTTTAACTGGAGCAGCGTGAGTAAATGGAGAGGAAAAAATCAGCTGGAGGTGCATAAGCCTCAGCTGTGGCTGTGTGGCGGCAGCTTAATGCGGTTATGATCCAAGACAAGATCAACCGGTGGCGTGCTCCGGATCTGCCGCCTCTCAGAAGAGTCCCTTGAAACCCAACCGCCCATTACACAAGTGCCATAAAGCCTGCAAATGCAAAAGCATGACAAATAGCTGGTGCTTTGTGGAAACGACGCCAGCCAAATGGATTTTCCCTTCGCTGAGAAAAACCTTGCAGCAAAAGGACTGTTTGGATTAGAGGAGCAGCCTGAAAGTAATGCCTCTTCTCTCTTTCCATCCCTCGCTGAGGAGTGTGGTGCACGTTGCACTGGAGGATGCAAGGTGGTTTTGCTCTTCCCTTGTGCTGCCTTGCACACTTCATGAAGGCAAAGGGTTCCCACGTGCAAACCAGGTCACTGCAATGCAGAGGGGAGTGCGGTGCTTCAGCTCCACTGTGCAGGGGTGAGTTTCACCTAATTTTCATGCTGGAGCAACCTGAAAACAATTCTTTTCCCAACTATAGTCAATAAATCATAAAAACAAGATAGTAGTTGCTGTCCCTTACAGTCCTATTCAAATTGACTTTAAGCATGTGAAATTATTTTTTAACTGCAATGAACGTAACTACACTTACATTTTAGGCATCTAATTTTCCTATTGTGACTCACTCAGAGGTGTTTTACTTGGGTAATATCCTAAACATGGAATAACTTTGCAAGATTGTAATTCAGGGGAAAAATATCTATACTTTAATATTCTTCCTGAATTCCATTCCTGTATTACAGAGTACAGGAAAAGACTGTGGCATCAAAACATGCTGCGAGGTAGCAGCTCCAGGTCCCTGTCCAGGTGTCCAGTCTGGGTCTCTTGCAGCCGTGCTGGCACTGTTGGGAGTGCTCACATTCACCTTGGGGTTCAATAATCTTGGGCTTGTGTTTGAAGACAATTTACACTTTATTTAGGGGTTATTCTTTATATCAAAGATTTCTTCTAGTGGCATCTTGAAGAAAGTCGTGGTGCAGGTATTTGCACCAGCCTAATCTGCAGACCTGAGCCCATGTTATTTGTGTTGCATCTGCTCATTAAAACTGGGCCAGTGTGAAAACACTTTGAGGATAACCAGGAACCAATTCAGCTCATTCTGGGGACTTGTGTGATCTGCACAGCAGAAAATCTGCAGCAAGAAATCAGTTGCTCTGGGGAAAAGTAGGACAAACAAGTTAGGAAAACCAGGCCTGAATGGGGCTAAATAAAAATGTGGTATTTCTTCATGGTAAGACTGACATTATGTTATAAAATGCTCCAGTAAATTCAGAGTTTCCTCTTTTTAAGCACGTGGCAGATATCATAACATCATGTCAATTGGAAGGCCTCTTAAAAGACTGCATAACGTAATGCTGACAGCTCTTGTATGTATGTTAATATACGTTAATATTGCAAAGATGTCACAGAAAACTTGAGGTGCTGCACTGAGGACTGGTGCTGTTGATCACAGCACTAACTATCTACGTCTGGAACTTGGTACTTGCTGTGGAAATGGAAACTGTTCCAGGTTTGGGGGTAATTGATCGATTTCTGGTCTTCTGAACTATTAATACAGAAAATTCCCCTCTTTTTTGCCATAGCCCCAGTGAGACAGAAGACACTTATTTTTGAAATGCAGTGAGGATCTACTTTAACTGTTTATCAGGAAAAAGAGGAGAGGGGATGGCTATAGAGGCGAAGTGTGCCAAATCACACTTCCTGAACAATACGCATGTTTTGAAGTATAGAAAATGATAAAAGACCGCAACGTTTTCTTGGTTCTTGGCTTTAGAGACAACCAGTTTCTGGCTACCTTCACAAAGCTTTGCGGAAATCTCTGTGTATTAAAAATGTGAGGATATTGTTCAAACTACTTATTCTAATCAGTTACATCCCTCGTATTCCCCTTTGCCTTGTCCTTTTAAAGCAACCAGTCAAGTTGCTTTAGCAGGCGGGGTATGACTACAGCCATGAGCTGGGGTTTTTATTGTCTGGGGCAAATCCTTGATGCAGCACTCTCGAAAGTAAAGAAAATGTGACCAATGAAGAATAAGCAACTCTTCAAAAAAGAAGGCGTAAGAGCAGCAACTTTTTAAACACTAACAGCTGAGGGCACGTCAAATTTTAAAGATTTATTATCTAAAATTTCTTAGCTACCCTCCAAGGCAACAGTGAACACCTCTCTAGTTCATTCCCTTTGCAGCTGGAGGACCAAATCACTCTGGCACAAGCCACGGTTTATCTAAAATAAACCAACTTATCCCCATGCCTGCTCGGGCTGCACTGGGAGCCTTTCATCTCTCTCTTCCCCGACTTCTCCAGTTCTCCAGCACTTCAGTTCCTGAATATTCACAGTGTTAAAATTCCCAATTTCCTGGCTCTGCCAGCAGTTAACTTTAGCAAATCCTGCCTCCTGTGGTGCTGGACACCTACAGCTTCTGTATCATACTCATGCTAGTACACTTACGCTAGTCCAAGTGCTTTGAACCTTCTGGCTTCAGAAGCTCAGGATTTTGATTGCTTGCCGAATTGTTCTGTTTCAAATATCTGTCTTAGCTCACGCTGTGCTGCCTTCAGCCTCCCAGCCTTTAATTACACAGCAACGTGTACCTACCGGGGTGTTCATTAAGTAATAGACACTTCTGTAGCACATATAGAAGAAAGGAAAGCTATTGAAAAGCAGCTTAATGTAAATGTATAAATTCAGGACTTCTCAAATACAGTATTACAAAAACTCAGCCGCAGTTGGAAGGCCAGGACTGCTCTGCAGCACCACCTGCTGAAATGAAATACACTTTGTAATCCATTTTCAGAGGCACATATAACTGCAGAATCAGGGCAGACATCAGGCACACTTGGCTTTGGGTTGGGAACAAGTGTTCCAGGATTCACCCTGCGCCGTGTGACACAGCACTGTCAAGGACTGACTCATATGCGCCTGTTTGGAAGGTGTTATTTAAATGTAGGGGGGGGTTCAGTCTAAGAAACTTTTTTTCATGTTTTTTACCATCACTCAGTTTGGTAATATCACTGTGAGGCAACACAGCACTTAACAAATACTGTTTAATGATTCAATAAATACTGCATTGTGTGCGACTGTCACAGAAAAATTTTTCAGTGGGGCTGATTTTTTTGTATGTCCTTTTCCTGATCTATCTGGCTACAGGGTAGCTCAATAACAAACTCATGGAAGTTGGGCTTATGTTTACCAGTCACAATAAGGAAGTTGGATTTTTATTTGGTACCTTCAAAATCCATATTAGTTGCCCTGCAGTTTAAAGGAAGATATGTATTTGGCGGCATGCGTCAGAGCAAATTTGGAGGTGTTGGGCTACCCCAGTCCTGGCAGGCAGGAGAGCAAAGGGGGCTCGTGATGCCAATGCCCCATCGTGAATAGCATCAACGCCATACTGCCTGTAAATTGTACTGCTCTGCATCTTTCAGTCCTTCTGCCTAATTCTGCCAGTGCACATTGTGTTATGTATGAGTTATGTGTGAGTTAGTTATGTTATGTGTGAGTTATATAGCATTATGTTGAGCTATATGTGAGTTACATTGAGTTATGTTATGTATGCGCTTGCGTTACACAGCATGAGAACTGCTTTCCCTCCATCGCTCAGACCGGTTCTGGGGAAATCTCTGATAAAAGGTTTTTGTGAGCAGACCCCTCCTAGGCTGTGACCCAGGCTACCAGGCTTTGCCCACCTGCCTGCAGTCGCTGTCAGACGTGTCCCTCCTTTTGCCACCTCTGGGGTGTCCTTCTCCGTGGCAATGCTGCGGGGCACCCCAGCTGGATCCGGCCATTGCACACCCACCCTGCCAGCTGCAGCTGAATTTCCAGATACGCCCTGCCCTCTTGTGGTATATCCTGCTGGCCTACTCATTTCTTGCCCGTCCTGCACCCCCGGGGAAATAAATGGCTGGTGACCCCTCAAAGGTGCAGCTGGAGGGGATGGGGTGGCAATGTGCAAACACGCTGCAGGCGGACGGGTTTCGGCAAGCGCTGTGCTGCACCCCACCTCTCTGCTCCTGCCCCACAGGGCTTCCGTCAGGAGCATCACACCCCACCACCTAAATTCACCTAAAATAAAAGGCATATTATGTACTCGCCAGCTGTTACACATCTCCTGGCCCAGAGTCCTGCCTTTGGACAGGTCCTTCCATCCAGAGCCTGCAGGCAGGGACAGGGGACACCTGAGAAGTTTAATGCCAACCCTTTCCTCTCCTCAGCTGTAAATGCAGCATTTCACCTCTCTTTCAGACTCTTAATCCAGTCAAGCAGCTCCTGTTCTTATTTTAGCCCTCCTGCCTCAATAATTTTTCTATTCCCTTTAATATAGTTTGCTCCTTCCCAAGTGCAAATGACTCTGTTGTTAGACTCTGTTGTACGAGCTGGGCGGAGGGAGGTGAGGAACCCCCATTTCTGCGGATCCGGTCCCCATCCCTCCTAACTCTGTGGTTAGACCTCCCAGTGCCACACACAACAAAAGCCAAGTCTGTGCTGGGCTCAGCCGATACCATTCCAGTCAAGCCAACAGAGTTTCCCCAAGTTATATCATTATTTTCCTTTCCTAAGCCTTTTCAGGTGGTCAAAAAAAAAAAAAAATCCATTTTTTTTTTCTTTTCACCTGACAGCCATACATCTCTTTCTGCTTATTTCTCTGTCTGATTTCTTCTATTTTTTTGGCTACCTTGCTTGGTTTTCACTTTCTTCAGCGCAATTTTGCCTGATCGATTCGTCTCACTGCTCCAGGATTTCATTTAACTCAACTGCAGGATTTCTTTCTCATTTCCCCCTGCTCCTCCATCCCTTTTTGTAGCTGCCGTATCGCCTTTGCCTCCTCGCCCTGCTGTAGGGCCACATTGCCCCGGGTGCCCCACTTGTATCAACAGACAGCAGTTTCCTTTCCTTTCTATCTCTGATTTCAACATACTAGAGGAGGAATTCACATGTTTAGACCCAAATAACCACCCAAATAATTAGGACCGCCCAGGCAGGAGAGAACAGAGGACAACTTTTTCCAGGCATGGGACAGCTTAGCTGGAGATATCCAAGTGTATTTCTGCTTAACGCCTAATGCTGCTTAATTTAACGGAAACAGGACTGTTCCCCGAGTGTGGCACTGGTAATCGCTCTTCTTATAGATGACCTGATAAAGCAACAGTCACTGAAATGAAGTCAATTCAGGCCCAGAGTAATACGGATAAATAAATATACACATGCTGTGGGTCACCACAAGGGCTGAGCTGGGAAGACAGAAAAGCTGGGAATGATCTAAATGATATTGTGCACTTGTGTGACATAAGGGTGTGTTAAACAAGTCTATAAACCAAGAAAAATAAACACTGAAGTTTTAAACACTTTTTTTTTTTCTATAACAACTTCTTCTCAAAATTTAAAAAACTGGGGTAATAAAGGACCCAGTTTAGTTGGCTAAACTGAGAACAGCAACTGATGATTGACATCTTGCTGCATGTGATGCAGACAGCCCCAAATCTTCAGTCTCTGGGAAACCCAAATATTCTGTAATCGGTATGCACTAGTTTTATCTTCATCCAAAGCTAGGCGCCATGTTATTTGCGAGTCATCTGTGGCTTAGGCCTCTGTAGCCTAAAATAAATAACGTTTTAGGAGCTGCTCTCAAGCTTGGTTTGTTTTTCCACTGCAATGCGCTGAGTACCAGCACAACCCTTCCCTTTCCTCGTTCCCATTCATTATCAGAGGAAGAGATCATTTTGTAAGTGTGAGAGGCATACCCAGACTGAGGAAATAATTCTGAATCAGTTTGCCCGCCTTTTGACAGTGCTTGCCATGTTCTCCTTGAGAAAAATGTCCTGTGCAGCAGCTTTGCAGTGCCACCGCTGCTATGCACTAAGTTGTTACGGCAACAATTGGTCCTTCGGTAAATAAACAGTAATTTTAAAGCTCTTAGAGTTGTTTTTTCAGCTTTTTTCCTCTAGATCTCCCACGTCCGTGACCCATAGCCAAAAGGAGAGTGAGTGGGTGGGGAGACAGGGACCGGGGAGCATCGCAGTGCGGGGGATCCCGCTGCTAGGTTGGGGATTCAAACTGAAGACGAAGGGCATGGCTCTTGTGGAGGCATGGAGCCGGGTACCAGCTGCACTCACGTTGCCTGTTGGGGCTTGTTTTGCCAGGGATTGGAGATGATGAACTGGTCACACCACGAGTTTGGGAATTCTCACCCCTGCGAGCATCAGAGGGGTCAAAATGCAGTCATTGCGACAGAGGTGTGCGCACCAGCCTTCTTCCCTCTTCCTGTAACCGTCATTGGAGAAAAACGCATTTGGTGGGTGATACCGGGAGAAGGCAGATGGACACCTTGGGATCCCGGTGTCCCCAGTGCCCTGGCACAGCTGGGGGTGCGAGCAGCCCCTGCCAGCCCGGCCGCAGAGACACCAACACACCTACGCCTGCTCGGACGGGCAGGAGTTTCGCCGAGCAGATGGGTGCTCAGAAGCAATGAGGGTGAGGGACAGAAACCATGTCCTTCCTCCGAAGTGTGATATGTAGATTACTGTTTGTGTTTTTTTCCAAACCTTATTTTCTGCTAATTGTGGCTTAATACATACACAGCAGGCCTCTAATTTTCAATGGCAGCTTTCAGCCTGGCAGTCCATTAAGCCCCTACCACGCTGGCAATCATTTTAAGGGTCTTTCTATTGATTGAGGCAGTGCAGAGAGATGGCAGAGTTTTCACAGGAGCTGTGACATAAAAGCAGGACACTGCTGAAATCGGTTGTGGTGAGCATCTCTCTGGCCTCAGCTGCTGCTGACATCTTTCCCCTGATGACAAAGGTGTGGAATAAAGCCCCGAGCAGCATCTCTGCAAACCAGGATTCCCAGGCCACAGCCTGACAGCGGTTTGGCAGCTGCTCTGAGCTATTTGTTAATAACAGAAGTACCACTACAGTAACGTCACCCAACAAATTGCCTCAGCGCAGAGGTACGTGCTGCATGGGGGGCTGCAGTGGTGCTGGCAAATCCCCGCGGGGAGACTGCAGCACACGCAGGACCCTGCAGCAGCTCCCCAGGAAGGACCGCAAGGATGAGGTTGTAGCGAGGTGGGGGTCGGTCTCTTCTCCCATAAAACAAGCGATAGGACAAGAGGAAATGGCCTCAAGTTGTGCCAGGGGAGGTTTAGATTGGATATTAGGAAAAATTTCTTCACCCAAAGGGTTGTCCAGCACTGGAACAGGCTGCCCAGGGAAGTGGTGGAGTCCCCATCCCTGGAGGGATTTAAAAGACGTGTAGATGTGGTGCTTGGGGACATGGGTTAGTGGTGGGCTTGGCAGTGCTAGGGTAACAGTTGGACTCGATAACCTTAAAGGTCTTCTCCAACCTAAATGATACTATTGTTCTACAATTTTTTGAAGGTGGGTATGTGTGGAGTCAGTGCTTCTCCATAGGGTCCCCAACTCCTGGGATGCACTGGAAATTATATTCCTGTGGGCATATGAAAAGAAGTGGAAATATTTGTATTTTTTTGCACCTGCCTTTTCTTTTTTCAGTGTAGGAAAAAAAAAATGCATGCATGTCCCCAGCACAAAGTATTCCCCGTGTTGACCACAAGATGGTACTGCAACACAAGTATTTTTGTCGGAAAATACAGCTGCTCAGAAATGCACCATTTAACATGCCTGTGTTGGGGTATCTAGCAGGAGTAACTTTTTGTGACAGTGTTGTGCCTTGTCTTTATTAAATAGAGCGTTTGGCTTAGTTGGAAGATAGATTAATTACTTGGCAGAAAGATATATTCAGAACTGTGACAACTTCACTGTTTATCTTCAGTTTATTAAGCTGAAGCGTACAAGCCTTGTGCACTGGACCCAACAGATAAGAAAGTATCATTTTCTATGTAAACCAGTGCCTGTTTTTCTTAGCAGGACATCCTTTGTTTTTACTGTGCTTCTTCCAGCCAGCCAACATGCTTGGCCCAAACACGCGAGGTCTTACAGAAAACACATTTCACATTCTTCTGCAGTAGCAGCAAGAACATTTGGAAACGATCCTTTCCTCAGCGCCTTTGCGCTCAGGGAAGCTGCGTCTTTCCCTGATCATTTTTGTTTAGCTGAGATAAGAAGAAACACAGCATAAGACACACATTTTCTGAGCTCTTTGCAAAGAGCCACTGCTATGCTTTGGCAAACATGAAAATTCATTGTCTTGATAGTAAGTCCAATTTCTTAGCAAATTACTGTTCTGGGGATGTACGTCACCTCAGTGCTACAGTGAATAACAACAGGAATATTGAATTATGTCACCTCTAGAATTGTCAACGGAAAGGTAAAGGGAACTGGAAGAACTTGAGATCAGCCTTATCCTACGTAGCGATCTGCTGTGAGGCTGGAGTGAAGCCACTGAATGGCAGTGGTACACTGCTCTGTGGCTGAAGAAGAGGGGTCTGACACCCAGCACTGTCACATCACTCAAGGAAATCCAATGTTATTTTATGTCATTCTGAGTCACCAGATCAATACTATTTTTACAGTCTAGACTAGAAAGCAACACCCTTACCTCTGAGATGACCTCTTGACAGTTAATAGGCTACTTTTTGATATTTAGTCATGGCAAAACCCAACAGCATACAGTTGCAATGCATTAAATCAAGAGATCATATTTTGGAGCTCATGAAAAAGATGAAGACATACAAGCAGCCTCATTGGAGACTTCACTTTTGGAAGGACCACAGGCTCCAAACAGATCATCTATAGCCCCTTCTCCATGTGTTATAGTGCTACACACAACATGGTGATGCTCAGTGCACCAACTGCTCTTTGCTGAGCTTATCCACGCTTGGGCACATGTGGTCTTCACTGTCCACCTTCATACAGGGAATCTTCAACCTTTCTCCTTCCTCTGAGTCAGAAACAGGTAAGATCTTGATCTAGCAAGGTGTTGGGTATGATTCAGCCTAAAGCAGAAATTTTGACCATTTTTTGATTTATGTTACATATATAGGCAAAAGGCAGAGAGAATCTCCCTGACCACTGGCGGACTGCATGGGTCTGCGGGTGGAAATTTCAGTTCAGCACCATACATCAGTGTGTGATTTCTTCATGGAATTAATGCTCATGCTAAAGGATGATGATACATTCATTAGCTCCCAGCGCTGGAAAGGTAATATAGAATCATAGAATGGTTTGGGTTGGAAGGGACCTTAAAGATCATCTAGTTCCAAACCCCTGTCATGGGCAGGGACACCCTCCACTAGACCAGGTTGCCCAAAGCCCCATCCAGCCTGGCCTGGAACACTTCCAGGGATCCAGGGGCATCCACAGGTTCCCTGGGCAACCTGTGCCAGGACCTCACCACCCTCACAGGGAAGAATTTCTTCCTAATATCTCATCTAAATCTCCCCTCCTTCAGCTTAAGGCCATTCCCCCTTGTCCTGTCACTCCATCCCCTTGTAAACAATCCCTCTCCAGCTCTCCTGTAGCACCTTTAGGTGCTCTACGGTCTCCTCAAGAGACTTCTCTTCTCCAGGCTGAATAACCCCAACTCACTCAGCCTGTCTTCATAGCAGAGGTGCTCCAGCCCTCTGATCATCTTCATGGCCCTCCTCTGCACTCATTCCAATGTCTTTCTTGTACTGGGCACCCCAGAGCTAGATGCAGTACTCCAGGTGGGGTCTCACCAGATTGCAGTAGAGGGGCAGAATCCTCTCCCTCGACCTGCTGGTCACACTGTTTTTGGTGCACCCCAGGACACAGTTGGCTTTCCGGGCTGCAAGCACACATTGCCAGCTCATGTTGAGCTTCTTGTCCACCAACATCCCCGGGTCCCTTTCCTCCTGGCTGCTCTAAATCCATTCTCCATCCAGTCTGTAGTTGTGCTTGGGATTGCCCCAACCCACATGCAGGACCTTGCACTTGGCCTTGTTGAAATTCATGAGGTTTGCACGGGCCCAACTCTCAAGCCTGTCAAGGTCCCTCTGGATAGTACCCTTTCCCTCCAGCATGTTGACCGCACTACACAGCTTTGTGTTGTCAGATAGCTTGCTGAGGATGCACGCAATCCCACTGTCCATGTCGCTGACAAAGAAGTATACAGTGCTAGTCCCAATACTGACCCCTGAAGAACACCACTCATCACTGCTCTCCACTTGGACTTCAAGCTGTTGACTGCAGTTCTTATGAGAGTAACCATCCAGCCAATTCCTTATCCATCGATTGGTCCATCTGTCAAATCCATGCCTCTCCAATTTAGAGACAAGAATATTGCATGAGACAGTGTGAAATGCTTTGTACAAGTCCAGATAGATGACATCAGCTGGTCTTCCCTTATCCACCAACTCTGTAACCCCATTGTAGAAGGCCACCAAATCTGTCAGGTGCGATTTGCCCTTGGTGAAGCCATGCTGGCCATCACCAATGCAGTATCATTAGATCATGGTTGTAGTTGACAACCACATGGAAATATTTGACCATGGCAGATCAGGTTAGCAAATATTCTGTATAGTTATTCTGACCACACAGTGTTTGCTCTAACTCAGAGTGCAGCTGGCAGAAATCTTTAGTGTAAATAAACTATTGACTGAAATTTTATATTTGCAAACAGTGGTGAATTTATTCTGATTTTCTGATTCATGCTGCCATGATACTTTTTTTGTACTGGTAAAATAGTCCATTCTCAGTTCTCTAACCATTTTTGGTCTGTAGGCATTTCTGAACTAGAACTAATCTGTTCTGGCTGTCTAGAACTGCTTCCCTAAATTACTTGCTTTAGGCTTTCCAAACACCAGACTGATTTCTTTTTACACAGCACATTACCAGTTGGCAAAGGACCTAGAAATGGACTTTTGTTACAAAAAAATCTCACGTCATCAATCATATTCATGTGTGAAATGTTCAGGATTCATGAAGTTTTCAGCATTAAGTCTCAATTTAGAAGCACAGGAAGTAAATAACATGTCCCCACGGAGGAGGATGGTGAAAAGTTACCCTTAGTATTTGTAAATGTGCTTGTGAATCCATCAGTAAGCTATATAAGGGGGGTCCAACAAAAAGGTCAAAAGGGCACATGAAGCCAATTAGAGACAATTCTTTGGGCTTTTGATACCTGATAGCTAGATACCAGCTTCATTTGACCCACTCAACACACATTCAGGGAAGAAACAATCAGTTTAGCCCCTAAAAGGAAATTATCAACAGGAAGCATTTTAATTTGTCTCTTAAAAAAGGCCCTAGCTTAGGTAGACTATGCTGGCCAGTTCTACCTGCAGGAAAACTGGAGACTGTAGCTGACAGTGACCCTAGACCAGGTGTGTTTCAAATCAATGAATTACTGCTCATTTATTTAAAAATGTGGCCATTTAATCAAATAAAAGCTTTCAGATAGTCCAAAGTTTCTCCATAGGTTTCAAATTGTTTGGTTTTTTTTCTCAAGTCTGCATATCTCAACTTTTGAAACTAGATCATAGAATCGTTTTGGTTGGAAAAGACCTTTAAGATCATCAAGTCCAACCACTGACCCAGCACTGCCAAGCCCACCACTAAACCATGTGGTCCCTAAGCACCACATCTCCACATCTTTTAAATCCCTCCAGGGATGGTGACTCCACCACTTCCCTGGGCAGCCTGTTCCAATGATTGACAACGCTTTCGGTGAATAGTTTTTTCCTAATATCCAATAGATGTATATATCTTTCCTGAAGACGGAAACACATAATGTGCAACGCATACATTAGTTGACATATCCTTTCTATGAGGATGCGAGATACTGTGCATTCTGTCCACTAATGTATTGAACAACAAAATTTCATAATGATTTTAAAATACGTACTTCTTTGCAATGGAGAAGAGTAATTGTGTAGTACTTAACAGAAAACTCCATAAAAGCTCTCCGTGGCCAGCAATGGACTTTACATCAAGCCTATTAGTGGTTTCCTGTGGGAAAATGTGTGAGTGATATGAATAAATGATACATATTTACATGAAGGAAATATGGAAAAAATGGATTTGTTATGCTAAAAACTAGATGTGGCCTGTTGTTTGAGATTTCAGTCATCCATTCTTACCTGGAATATAACATTTTCTTTTGCAGGAACAGTGACTAGGAAAGTCCATTTATGTTGAAGATATAAATTAGACTTGGAAATTTATGTAAATGTAATTATCCTTTATCTTTGTTTCAGAATTAAGGAAACATAAAAACCTTAGTGCATGTGAAGTCCATTTGTGAATATGCTGACAAAAAGAAACAAAATTTTAGGTTCAATTCAATTAAAAATTTTAATGACTAAATGACATTCATAGTTTGAAAAAATGAATGAATAACATATATTGAAAATGAGATTATAAGCGTAATTGTAGGAAACTGATGCTAATTCTGTGCAGCATCTTAGAGAAGGTTAAACTTCAACATCCCCATGAAGAGTGTAAGATATCATCTTTGTGCCAATGCTTTTCCACTCTACTCTTTTGCTGGGGTAAAAGAAGTTGCAATAAACTGATAAGCAAGATGTTTTACATTCTTACAAGGAAAACGTGGTATAACTGTCGTGAAGTGTGCTGACTGAAGGTGAGAATCTCAGCTCATCAATCGGCTTCTCTTTGGAATGGGAAAAATGTAAATATCCACGCACAAAAATAGAATTTAAAAAAATAAAAACTCCTTTAAGCACTGTATTTGTGGCACTAAATTTACATATTATGTCCTCTTCCATAAAAAAGCATCATCAAAAAGAACTTGTGCCAGTTTTGTATTAAAAGGCCTATAGAAATCTCTTAAAATTGCCTTTGTTGTTGGTAGCATAGGTCCCAGACTTCTGTCTTCAGGTCGTCTAGTGTTTGATGCAGGACTCTTGGTAATCAGAGCTTCTTGTTTCTCACTTAGAGGTGCTGGTGGAAAAATAGAACATTATCTTAAAATATTTCACCAAGAATGCCCATGCTAAAGAAGACAAATGACTAACTCAGAAGGTTTGCCAAGGGAAGACAAATGGAATTTGTGTTAGCAGCGATGATGTTTCAGAATATTGAATACAGGCTTGGATTAGTAAAATAAATCACTGTTAGTAAATATGGAAATAATATGTTTTCATTTCACATTAATTAATCATCTCTACAACAAGCGACATACATAATTTCTGGAGGAAATTATTTGTTTTCAGAAAACAACTATGACATTGAATACAACTTCCTGTCCATTTTGGAGCTGCAATTATTTTATACTGTTATTTCATTTTATGATGTGAGCTGTCTAATGTCTGGTAGAAACTCTACAAGCTTCACTCATGTAAGCCCTTTTTTGTTTGTTTTGCAGGCTGTCAGCGGGATCAAAGTGGTACACAGGTATAGTGGTGCCCCTATTGCAGGAATAAATCGACAATGTACTTCAGCAAGATAAAAACCCACAGACTTTTCCAGTGTAAACCATATTCAGGAAGAAGATGCCAAGCTCTTCATCTGTTCAATCTGCTACATTCAAACTTTCTCATCATCTAGACCAGTGTCTGGACCAGCCAGACTATTTTGCAGCCACATTTTCATCCTCTTGCTACTGTCAAATCAACATTGGGCAACATTTTGTCTGCCAGCGTTTCTCCGAGGATTAGCAACAGATGTCTCAATCAACACAGCAAAAACACAATTTCCCCCTTCTCCCCGGCTAGAAACACAACCTTTCATCGTACTCAGATTTAGATTCTGGATTGCATGCACACCATGGTAGCACTCCAAGTTGTTCAAATTGCGTGGGATAGCTCTTGCACCTATGTAAGCCCACGACAAACAAGCCCTGACTGCCTTCAGAAGCAGGACTGGCTTCCGTATGGTAAGATACATCCCTACATTCTGAACGGTTTAGATTTTTCTTTTAAGATAGACTTAAGATCTTCTAACACCAGCCTTTCTATGGGATTTTGGGAATTTTAATTTTGCTTGACTCCAGGGAACAAGATTACTGCATCCTTCAAGAGAGAGTCCCATGTTTCTATTTTGTCTCTTAATAAAGCAAAAATTACCTAGAAGAAGGATAATAATGATTTTTTGCACTTATCTCAAAAGAGCCAGAAGACACCTACCCAGATCCAGAAACTGGAACACCATGTGCATGGTGTACTTCACATTTGATGCATGATCCTCCAAGCGAAGAACGAGTATCTGATCTTTGTCAAAAACTGTCAGCCAGTCCAAAAGATACACAACGTAGAGCCCAACCTGTAACCTTACCTGTAAGCACAAAAAACACAAACCAAATTCAATCCATCTTACAACCTCCTAATAGTAACAAACCAACAGTCACCTCTGTCTTCTGGGAAAAATCCCAATTATGTGCCTTTGAGGAACCATGAAAAGACAGTATCTGAACATTTTTTAATTTTCCTCTTGTTGTCAGTGCAGCTTCAGGAAATCTTTGCATATGGCCTTTCTACTGGTGGGAGACGCCATTTAACGAAGGGCTTGGCTGTGCACTTGCTGCATCAGCCACAGATCTGCGTAAAAGCACCGCACAGAGACAACCACATGCAGAAGCATGCTCGGCCACCTCACCTCCATGCCCCTCCGTGCTCGGGATGACCTAGCCTTCACGCAGACACTGACGGCTTTTAGACCCTGCATGAAGAGCAGTGGAAGGGAAGATGCTAAGTCCTGCTACCTTCTTCAGGCCCTCAGGCTGCTTATTTCACCTTGATTATCAGCTGCACCAGATCATGCTGCCACAAGTAGTACAAATATTCTGATTTTGTGTAGGAATTAGATTTGGGTGTATTTGCTTTATCCTCTGATTGTCATCATTAGATTTAGATCTAAGCTGCAGTAGAACTGGCTGCCAGGCAGTGTTAATGGTGCATTGTCTGAGTACGCAATGAGAGCGCCAGACTACGTTAGACCAGAGTTGTGAAAAGGCAGTTTTCAGCCTGTCCTGACCTAATCTCTGTTTTTCTTCCCTCCTCAATTTTACATAACAAGTTGAAACATAAAAAGGGTAGTCTGGTGTTCTTAAAAGTCCAACCTCCAACTGTGCTTATAAACATTTTTCTAAATCCCTTCAGGCTCAGAATAGAGAAACATGAATCCCAAGTCATAAGCATCTTTCATAAAAGAGACTTAACATCTTCAAGCCGCATTACCGCAGAACCAATGAAGTCAGATAACAAGAGTCTCTTTCACTTCTTGCACTGACTCCTGTGACCTACATTGATACCTAAATTCCAGTAGAATAAGCCATATTTTGAATTATTGCTGTCATTAATACCACAATTTATGATTCTGAAGTGTGTTGTTCGTTGCTTATAACAGTAAGCTTCCATATTTAGCAGACTTCTTTATATTTGACTGAAACATCACCCCAACATGTAATACTGCCATCAGGGCAGCACCCCAGCCCTCAGCTAATCCCCCATTCCACTGAGCACTGGGCCAACGTGTGGCCCTGCGGTGGGGTTTGCTCTTCCTTCTCCTGGGAGACCGAGGTGAGTGAAAGGCAAGCATCGCTTCACGGTAAAGTTTGGGGTTGCAGAACTTTCCCCCACGGGCTAGGAATCTTTTTAAAAGCTTTTCACCAGAAAGAGAAACTTTAACTAGTATGTCCCTGTAATTTTCAGTTTTCCTGGGATACGCGAGAACCTTTATTTTCTTCCCTGTACAGTGTGTTGTACTGACTTCTTTTTCATCCCTGTTCTTCTGGACCAGACTGTCTCCTCCCATAAAGCTCCAGTGCTTCCCCCTATACATCAAAGGCATCAGTAGAGTTTCCCAAGCCATTCTGCCCTCCGTAATATCCATTTCTGCACTTTCAGTTTGATCACTCTGGCTCGGCATTCCTCTCTCTGGGTAATATGCTTTTCACTGACTCTAAGTGAGGATAAGCTGACAAACGCCCCGTTCTTTACATGTTAGCAGCTACCAGCAGCGACAATGTCTATGACACCTGTCTCGTTTCAGGAATATATTAACAAATAGCAAACCAAAATTCTTCTGGTGTAGTCTCACAATTAGCAATCTAATGAGCTCACCGGGGAAAATAATCCCTACTTTTTCAATATGTAGCAAACCATGCACATAACAGACTTTAGCAACTTGGCTGAAGAAGCAGCTAAAAAAAGCCCATTGAGGAGCACAGTTAGCATTTGTGTTTTATTACGAACACCTGCTTGTGGCTCTCTGGAAAGAGGCATCCTCTGTTCATTTTCAAAAGTATCTTCTTCAGAGGGCTGCCTAAGACAACAAATGAAGATTGGTTCTGCACCCTGAGGATGAAGGTAAGAGGAAAATTTTTCCTGCTGGTTCTCCCTCTGCCTTTCTCTCCCCACACTGGAAAAAAATGCATTTCTGCAAGTAGATGGCTGGAAAATATTATGATACTGCCCAGCAGCAGCTTGTGTCTGCGGAGGTCCTGGAGGCTATCATCAAAGACGCAGCTCCAGTCTACCTGCCAAGGTAAGTAGGAGGAACGTCCTGTTTGCCCTGCTGCTGTGGGGCTCAGGCCTGTGCAATACACACTTTTATGGTCAATTTATTGAGTGGAGGAGGCAATAACTTCACCCCGGAGACAAAGGAGGGAAGTATTCCCTGAGTCCTTTACAGCCTGAGCAAATAAAAGAGGATTGAATGGCAAACTGGCCAGATGTGATACTTCAGGTAAATCTCTTCCATGTTATTCTGCAAAGGCTTTTTGCTCCCTCCCTCAAGCAAAACTTGAAGTCAGTTCTACACTAAAAATGTGAATTTTGGAATCCTGAGCCTGTAATACTCATCCGTTGCCCCGCCAGCAGTTTCTGTATTTCCTTTTATCATTTCCTGATGTGCACAATTTAAAAAAAAAGGAAGGTTTTATCTAGTTATTGGTAGCTTTTTCTTGAGAAAGAATACATAATTTATTCTGATTTTGAGGCAATTTTGTACCACAAAGATCCTTGCCAGAGCTACTTTTTGGAGAGATCTGCAAAAAGCTTACACATTAAACTGTAATCTTCACTAAATGTGCTCTCCATACGCTTGCACAATAGAAAGACTGTATTATTACTGCTGGCATTCATCAGGGAACAGACTGAGGAGACAGCTGAGCCCATACATCAGCTTTTACATGCTTACATATATATTTATGTCATCCGCTTCACAAATGAAAAGAGAGAAAGCTTTATTTCTTGACGCTTATTTGCACAGTACTTTGGTATTTTAATAACCTTGACACAACATACCATTAAAGAAGCAAGCAATCAAATGTTCTTGGAGATACGTACAGGCATGGCATTGTTCAGGGTGTTGTTGTAGACACAGGCTCTCAGTGAGTAATCCAGCATGCAATTTTCAAACAGCTGTAGTGATTCCGCCACTTTTTCATGAAAATCTTCCGCAGATTTATTAGCGCTTGCAAAGTACAGATAATCGGAGTACAATCTGCGAATGAGATACATGTAAGTGACAGAGGAAATGAAAGATTTATTTACATGACAATGGCAATCAGTTACATGAATCAAGGGAAAGGGTACATGTGTGTAACATTGCCTCATCAACAACCTGTTCAGCCAGTGACGCGTTTTCTATTCATTTTGATGGGGTTTGGCTCAGAGTAACACCCACTCCAGGGAGCTGCTAAACATTATCCCCACTTTCAAGGTCAGCTTCTCTTGAGAACTTGACCCTAGTAATTGTGCAAGCCAATGTTTTCTCCTGAAAGCAAATTTTTCACATGTATGTACTTTCAATTTGTGTTATCTATGAAGAGTAGAACTGGTCTCAGCTGACATTGGTACCCCTCCATATTTGGTGCTCCATGCTGCCATAGAAACACTCTTTGTCTCAAAAACTTGAAGTTGAAATCAAAACCAACAGAGGAATGGGATGAGTTAGAAAGAGTGATTTTTATGTGATTACCAAGCCGGCCATCATCAAAACCAGGAAAGAGCCCTTATTTCCTAGTTTTGGCAGAAAGCTCCCCCTCCAATTCCATATTGTTTCTATGTTGACTTTCCATGAAAACCTCCCAATTTACAGCATTCCACCTCTTGGGTTTTTTAAGCTGAAATACTGCATCTACAGTGTGTAGCACTGCATTCTCCAAGCGGTCCCACCTCTGCTTCAAGGACAGCAGGATGTGGTCCCATGCGTGTTGGCAGCTGGCAGGTAAGCACAGCCCCTGCATCAGCTGCTGCCGTGAGCAAGAGCCACCAGCAACAGGAATTTCTTCAAGTTACAGCAGAGCAGTATCCCCTCATTGCACATTTTTAGCACAAGTTTTGCAATTGCTTAGTATCACTGAAAAAAGATTATCTAAATTCATGTCCCTTTGGGTGGTGGTGGGGAAACAACCCAAAACCTACAGGCAATAAAATATCTACTTTAGCACTAATCCCTGAAACTTTGATTAAACTTTTCCAAGATAAACATTGTTCAAAGAGACAAAGGAAATGCTCAGACATGGAATAAACATTGGACTGTGAATCGTCCACTGAACATGTTATTTTAATTTTCTTTCATATTTAGGCTTATGAACTACGACCAGAACTGCAGTATTTTGGAGACAGTTTTGTAACACTTGAGAAGTCACTTCCCTGAGTGTGTTTACAGCCCAAATATCACACCTCCACAGCACCCACCTGTCAACACAATTCCAGAAATCCTAGGTATTGTTCAGACTCTTTCAAAAAACACGGGTGTCTAAAAAATTACCTAAAAAAATCAATGCATTTAGGTCTCATTTTATAGCTGCAGCAACCTTTTGTATTGCGCTTACTTTATTTATTTTTTAACTTCCCTAGATTTCCACAGGTACTTAAAAATTCATCATTTAATTTAGAAAGTTTAGGCCCTAATCCAGCAAAGCACTTAAGCACAGGAATAGCCCCTCTGCACTCATTATTTATGTTAGTGTTTTGCAAGAACAGGATTTTAATTCCCATATGAAACAAATGAAGACTCTCTGTTCATTTAAAAAGCAAGAAAAGGATGCAGGATGCTTTTAATTCATTTTTTTTTACACACTTTTTAAAACAAAAAACACAGCAAACTCTAGAAGATGAGGCAGAGGCACTCAACATTATCTATAGGAGTCACCAACTAAGAAAGACAAAGACTCTGATTTTTGTCCAGTTCTCCCCTGTCCGGCAAATGCACTTCGGACTGTTTTCATTAAATGACAATACACCTCAGAGCAGAGGGAGGGTACCAGGCTTGGACCAGACTGGTCAGACATCCTATTTCAAAGTGATGCCCACCAGTGCTTGAGGACCACAACCATGGCACCACGTGTGTCCTCTCCCTCTGCAATGGCAGACCTTGGGTCCTTCTCGCTGCACCCACCAAAGAGCCATCCCACCAGCACAGGGTATGAGGACAAGCTCGGGAGAAGCTAAGGGACAAAGCCAGCCAACTTCAACTAAATGAGGCACACAACAGTATCTCCTGCTTGCAGAAAAGTGCGTACATCAACAAGACTCGGGCTTGTCCGGCTCCTCCCAGGGATGGCAGGACCAACTGCTCCTGGCACAGCAGGTGAAAAGCTTCTTGCTGGGGGAAATCAGCCAGCAGGCATCATGTACAGCATGGCCCTGGCTGCAATTTTATTTAAAAAGGTTTAATGTGACTGCTTAGTATTTCTAATCATCCATTAGAATAAATGCATCATTTTAAAGACTTGCTGACATCTTATGGAAACCTATGTTCTTGAAGAAAAGTTCTCTCTCCGCAGGGCAGTCGAGATTTTCTATATTTCTTTCCATCTGTTTTTAATTCTGGGGACATCTGCTTAGAAATAAGATCTTTGCTGATTAGGATTTCAGCTGTTCTGGCTACTTGAAGTCATTGCCCTCAATCACCATCCATTACAACGAAATAACGATGCCATTGACGCCCACCATCACAAACCTTGATGTCCTTTCTCCGAGTATCCCCCGTTGGGGGACAGACCAGACCCTATGCCGGTTAGATCAGACCCTGTGCCAGACCCTGTGCAGCACCCTCATCCTCCTGGCTGCTGCAAGGCAACTGCCCCGCTGCCCTGCATCGCCGATGGAGCTGCCCCTTCTGCCACGGCTGCTTCTGCTGCTGCAGCTCAAATGAGCGATCAGCAACAAGGGCAGAGGGAAGCATAAACAAAAAGAAACTAGTTTATCATAAATACAGTAAGGGAGATGAAGCTGGCTTTTTATGTCACCCTTATTAGAGCTGGCAAAGACCTACACTCACATTACAGTGGGTGGTTAAAGCAATCAGGGAATTTGTTGGTAATTTACACGAGGAAGCCACTTCAGCCAGCTCTCTCACAGAAAATTACCATCTGTTCAATCCTGAGGTCAGGAGATGCCGTTCAGAGTTGAGAAGTGTATTTCATGACATAGGAGATGGGAAGCGCTCGCACTGCTCTGCCTCTCACCAGAAGTCACGTCCTACCATTGGGGGAGCTCATCAAGGAGCACCCGTCCCTTCCCGCTGCTCTGGGCAGCTGGGCAGCTGCCGGGCAGCGGGGTACGGCACAAGCACCCCGTGCCTGCCCTTCTCCCAGTGCCCGAGCCTGGTCCCCATCATCACTGGCATCCCCTTCTCTTTGCTGGGTGTTTCGGGGGCTTTGCCCTTGAGCACTGACCTAGCCCTAAATATCCTGAGATATCCAGAGCTACAGAGAGAAGCAATTCTCACCTCCTTGGTCTGATCCTTTCAGACACTGCCTCCATGCCCTCCGCCCTCCCCATTATCCTCATCATTATCATCCTCCTGCAGAGGACACAGTGGAAAGAAATGCCCTAGAAATCTGGAGGAAGATTGGAGGGAAAAAGTGAAGTGCAAGTGGAAAGAAAGGCATTCATGGCTAACACAATGGAAAACCATTCAAGAACTCTGCAAAAGTAGAGCCCTTCCACTGCAGGCAAGGTCAGGAAGACCAAGGATGAAGTCCTAAGCAGCTGCTAGCTGTGCAAGCTAAAATTGTCTAGGGAAGCTTCATATAAGTGTTGCACCAAACATTTTTAAGATTAAGAAAAGTTTTTATCATTTGCTGACTCTGGAGCTATTTGCAATCTTTTAATCATTTTGAACAATATACCCCTCAGAGACATAAACCTTATTATTTAACGTGAATTGAAGCACTTCACAGGAACACTTATGCCGAGACATGTAAATGCAGTGCCACAGTCAATCTAGCGAGCCCTGCTGAAAACCAGGGCATATTAGCTCAGGTAATGGAGTTATATTGCATTTGGCAAGGTATAAATTTAATTTTTTCAGAGTAGCCCAGGTGTCCATGCATGGCATTCACAGTGGCATTTACACCCACACACCCCTCTTTCAAACACTATCACAATTACATATGCCAAAACACACAGAGCAAGACCCCTTGGCACCTCTCATCATAAACCAAGTAACTCTGTCAAATCCCATGTGAACATTTATTTGCATCCAAGAGAGTGAATAAAATTATTACAGTAAGAAATTTTTCTTGCATATTTTAGCAACATGATCCTTGCTCACCTTTCAACTGGGTCTCTCAGCATGATGATAAGTTTGGCATTCGGTTGGGAGGCATGGATAAAATCCTGGATTAAGAAGGGAGGTTCTCCTTCAGTACTGTTGTCATAAAAGAAAATCCAAGCGTTGTTGTCCCACATCGTCGAGGCACTGGCCTCCCCTGGAAATTAAAAGCATCTCTGCTAGCAATTCATTTCATTCTGTGTATTGGAGTGGTAATCAGCAGAATTTTCAACGGGTGTAGACTGTTTAAAATTGACTCTATTAATTTCAACATACCTTTGTTCTTGCAAATTGATCTGGCCAATGCTCCCCAGAGCCAGAGCAGTCACACCGCCTCGTACCTTTGTGAACGTAGTGATGGTTACGGCAGGTTTTATGTAATCCCACCGGAAATATTACTGTCCACTAACCACGCTGCTTCCTCTTAGTGGTTAACACAGGCAATTATACTTGATCTGGGCTGGAACGGACTGCTCAGGGTTTGGGCACATCCTCCAGCGAGGAGGCAGGAGCTCGTCGCTGCCAAAGACCTGCCATGGTCTCTGTAGCACCCCAAGGGTTGGTTTTAACGCTCCTGATCTCAGAGAAGTAACTTGCTAACAAATTGTACAATTTGACACAAGCTTAAGGAAAAAAAGTGGAAACCACCTCTCCAGTGGATCAAGTGTTTAGAACAGAAGTATAAAAAAAGAGCACTAACCAGCTGAATTGTCGCAGCTGTTTGAAATATCCCTTTCTGTGAATTATCTGTTATTGGGGCTTTTTTATATAACTACAGTTAATCATGTAGATTAAGTCAAATATAACTATTTACTAACTATTAGACAAAAGGTCTATAGAAAAAATAATACATTTGGTTAAATTCCAGATTCTGATATCCTTAGTTCCTGAAGAAGCTTGCGCTGAAAGTAATGCTACAGGAAAAAACACAATCAGTAATGTCTCTGCTAGAACAAGAGATATGACGCTTCGGCTGCTAAATAAACGATCTGATATAATGTTTTGAACTGTGTAATCTTCCCCGTATTTTTAAGTAATACTGGCATTTATGTGGCACACTACCATTTAACAAAACATACATAGAAGCTTTTTAGAAACTTCTACTCTGACAGTCTTATGAGAGCTAATTCTTGTTAATGATGTTTTTTGAATCAAAAGGAATGAGATGAAAAAAATAATAATGTTGTAGGTTTATATACTCGCACGTGTTTTGCTTTTTTTCTCTCTCCCCTGGGAAAGTCCAATAAAGATTTTAAAAGATGGCCAAAATGCAACATGAAAAAGGCTCTAAACTTCAGCTTAAGATAATGTGATTCATTAATAAGTCTGGGAGTTGTTAGAAAACACATTAATGTTCTGTCATGTTCATTTTGCCTCTTTTCAATAGGAGGAGATCAGGTCCATTGGCTAAAGCTCGGTGTCCACAACAGCCCTGCTTTTCCATCCTGAATTAATTAGCCAAAGCACTGCCTAATCATCGGTGGGCTTTGACTTGTCAATTAAAACTCAATTAGCCCAGATCCCACGCTGAGTGTAGCAGAAAGACAAAAGACTAAATATAGAAGAAGAGCTGAGATAGCTGTACCACAAAACCACCAGGCAGCTATGTCTGCGCTGTTGGAAGATGGTGTCATGCAAATGGGTACGAGCACTTGCACACACGGATTTTCAGAATAGTGCACTCCAGGGAGGGGAGCAGCCTTGGAAAGTCACTGCTACATGTCCTTGGCAGGAAAGGCTAGGCTTAAACTGCTACCTCAAAATTGTTTGTCTAAATCATGCCGAAGATTAAAGTCTAAGACCTCACCCAGCCATCTATTCTTCTCTAGAATAGTTTTTTGGATCTTCCTTGACACTTCTCTGCTCAGCAGACCTCTGATCATATTTGATGCTCTGTTGGATTTAGTCCAGTTAGCTCATACATAGTGACCAAACCTGAGCATAAGAACATCTGCTGGCGCATGTGCTACCTGAACTAAATAAAATCAGCGCGTTCACACTTATATGGGCATATTCTCTTAACACCACAGACCAGAACACTCTACAGACATTGCTTCAGCTGGATCAGCTGCCACCACCAAAAATCTGCAGGCAGCGTATGAGCAAGGCACAGAACCGAACTGTGTAAAGCATTAACGGGGACTCAAGGTGCTGCTTTAATGTAGTCGGTCCAGCATAGCCTGGGTTCATGAAGGCAAATCTTCTCAAAACAAGATGACTATCAAGAATTAAGGGGGAAGAGGGGTTGGGGAATAAAATCCCCAACGTTCTGGTCTCTGCTGACTCTTATAACTTTAATTTCCTGAAGCAGCCAAAAATACTCCTGACAATTTGACAGTGTTCCTTTCTGTTCTATAACACAGATTTAATATCTACAAAGACAACGAGCCATACTAAACATGAGATAAATTAAGCACTGCTATAGTAATTACGTCAAGTTACTGCGGTGCAACCAAAAATATATTAATTTTCTAATAGACTTAACATATGAATTACTAAATTGCCTAAAGAATAGATGTATAACCTCTTTAGTCAGTCATTAATGGATTAAAATCATACTGCGTTTTCCCAAGACATTCTGCTGAATTTATCCTATTAATGATCACAAATAAACAATTCCTGCTCAGAATGCCTCAGGCTAGATCAGTGTTGTCCTCTTTGGTTCATCTCTAAGCAGATATTTTTTTGGGGAGGAAATGCAATTATTACCCACTAAGTATAATATCCAGAGAAGCTTAACTTTTCAAAATAATGTAACATGAACTACTGAAATGTTTATGTTTTTAATTCGATTTTTCTTTCTAGTCATCTGAAATAAGAAAATGGAGGATTCCCAGTAAACCTGATATTCATACAGATTCTTTTTAGACTAGCTATCTTTGTTTTGTTTTGTTTTACCAAGGTCATAAAAAGACTAACTTAATGAGTATAAGCATTCAGGACTTTTCCTGTAAACTTAATAAGAAAAGTGAACAGAACCTTAATGAGACAAGAAATGAGACTACAGGAAAAAGAAACACAAAGTGAACTCTAGAAAAAGCTGTAACAGGAGCTAAGTAATCAAAGATGTACGTTGCAAATTAGATTAGTGAATTTAATTAGTATAAGCACTTCACCCATGAAAGGACAGGAGATATTATTGTAAGTAGGAGGAAAATCTGCAGATGTCCTTGATGGCAACATTTCTTAAGATCCCATCTTGCAAATTTGCTCAATGTTGAATATTTAATGAAGTGAATGATAAGACTTAAATGGAGGCTGAGGAAGTATGGAACAAATGTGACTATAGCCAAGTCTCTGGTTTAAACAATGTAAGACATCGTCAGCATTTCCTCCAGCCAACAACAGGTTAATTTTTTTTGGTTAGAATGAGACCAAAAAAATTTAATCTGAGGGTATTCCCTCTGAGGGCAGGCAGCAAAAACCTTGTCTCTATTTTCTGTGGAATAATGACTTCAGGCCTACTTGAAAAGTCTCTTTTCAACGGGGGACTGTCTCTTGCACAACTAGTATTTTCATGGAATGTGTCTGGTTTCCCTGGGAAATTTTGAGGTGACAGAGTAAGCCTTGTAAACCTCTCTTCCCCTCAGTTTTCTGACTTTAACAGACAGCAAAAGCAGAATTTAGAAATTTCTGAAGATGCTCCTCATAGGCATTGTAAACCGATGGCACCATGGACCACAGTGGATGAGCGCAATGGACTGACCACTGTGTGTCATGGAAAGCAATCCAGGGATCCCTCCCTAGAGCTCAATCCTAACCACAGTCTTCCAAAAGGTACCATAAAATCACATTTCTAAACCATTTTTAATGCTAATCAGTTAATTTGATATCAACTGAGACTGTAAGATTATCTTCAAATAGTACCCTGTACGGTGCCTCTAGGTTCCACGCCTGAAAAGAGATACAGTGTAAGATGGCTTCAGCTTGACTCCCTATATTCCTGCTCTTGAAACTTGCATTATCTTTGCTGATAACAAAGCAGCTCAGGAGTTTAATCATATTTCTTTCAGTCCATCGCAGGCTACATGAGGATGATGACACAAAAAAGGGTAGTCCTTCTTCCTACATGTATCTTATGGTGGAGCTTGAGAAGAGCTGTGTTACTATCATGGAAACTGTCTCCAGTCAGCTACAGGATTTCCACAGCGCCCGTTGTATGTTGTAAAACCACAATTAGTGTGTTGTCCCAGACACGTTGCTACGGCCTTTGAACCTGAAGCTTCAATCCTGTCACTACAGGCAAACCCTTCGTAATGAAAACAAAATGAAAACAATGTTTGAAGGAGTCACCAAGGTCATTCTCACTCTTTTTTTAAAAAAAAGATTTAATTAAATGCTGATGTTCATCAGACATTTATTGCTTGCTCAGGCATTTTCTAAAGATAATCATAACTTTTTAACAAAGCAAGTAACCACCCTCCAGGAAAAGGCGAGAATTTGCGCTATCCACACACAGCAGAGAAAACCAACGTCAGGGACCTTGTGCTGTGAACCATTCGCATCTGGGAAAATGCCCCTCTCGTGCCTCAGCTACGAGCGCTGCCAACCTGGAGCTACAGTCATGTTTCAGAGGCTGTATTTACCCTACCGATTATGATGTTGTTCATCTTGCCGTGCTCTTTTGCTGCTTCGCTCTGCAGCACACCCTGAATCTGATGTGCTGCTAAGTCAAACAGATCGAGGTAATCTTCCACCGGGTAGCGATCGTGAAATCCATCCCTTAGACGAATGATTCCTAAAAACAGTGAAAAGAGAGAAGTTTATTGAAAATGAAAAAAAAAAAAGAAAAAATAAATAATAGCAGGGCAAGATTAACCACTGGTGTAAATCAAAACAGCTTCATTGACATGGCTGGCACTGAGCCAGCTAACGTCAGCACAAAATTAGACCGATGAAGTGTAACATTCAGATAAAAGTGCCAATAATGAAGTAGCTGATATTTGAGATACTATGCGATTAAGCCATAAATTCACAGTGATAGCAAATATCTTAAGTGTTCTGTTTTATAGTTCCTGCAAGAATAGTTTGCATTTATTTTCTTCTAAATTTAGCTTTTGGAATGAATATAAAAGACCAGATTCTGCTTTCATTTGCACTAATATAAATTGAAGTAATACTGGAACTCCCACTAGATTTATTGTATTGAGTTTGACAACAGGGTCTGATGCCAAAAATGCAAATCAACATGCACTTATCAAAATCAGAAATCTGGAAAATCATTCATGTTTTTGTCTTTCACAAGTATGAAAACAAAGCTCCACGATAGTGTCATCTTCTTCTCCTCACCTTCCCTACACTCCAGCACATGTTCAGTATCACCTCCCTGCACTTCTCAGCATCTTGAGCCACATCTGTGATTTTATACTCCATTTCCCACTCTTCTTTCCAAATCTAGTCTCACTTCTCCACTTTCTGTACACACTCCTCATGCCTGTCTTTGCATTCTTGCTTCTTGCCATACCACGAGAGAGTTTCTCAAGTGGGCAGTGGTCAAGGACAGTGTTGAGAAGGCAACAGAGTAGGAGCAAAGCTAAGAGTATAGAGCAGGACTTCTCAGCTCTCCCCTTCTTGTTCCTGCCAGGCCAGTAATTATGAATTATGTGAGAGGAAAGCTCAGCAAAGGAGATCTTTTGTCCATTCCCTCTGAATTTCCCCTTTAGGAAAGTGGGATTTAATGAGGGAAGAAGAAAGCTCAGCAGTGTATTTTGACTTGTTTTGAGGGTGAGGGAAAAAAAAAAAAAAAAAGGACAAGCATGGTGCTACAGACCACCTTGGTTTGTTGCTGCCCTACTCATGGGAATGGAAACTGTGGCTAAAAGCCAGGAAAGAGAGACAGTCAAGCTGGGACAAAGTCCTGTAGAGCGTCAGCTGTCCCAGCAGAACAGGAAAGTGGTGATCTGCAAAATGGGGCCTCCCCAGGATGGCTGTTTAGTTTCAGCTGGAATTAGTCTCATAAAAATCCACTGAATCAGAGGATGCCATAGAACAAAGAGACTTTCTTGTCCAGATAAGTGTTACAAACTAAACCAAGTTAATAGCCAGAAGCATAGGAGTCATATCCACCACCTGACTTATAAAGGGGGCTGTCTCAGTTTCACTTATTAGTCTATTTGTCATATTCTCCTTTTTTTTAACATATATTTTTAAATAGTAACCATTAGCTAATGTGTTATTGAGGCAGAATGAAAGGACTGAGCCACCAGGACCAAACTTAACCTTTCATTCTCAATGGCAGACAGCCTGAGATGATCAGAAGATCATCTCTACATGAGGTCACAAGCTCTGCAATCTTTCCTCATTCTACAGCTTTACAAATTTTCAAGATCTTCAAGGATCTGCACTTGGTCCCCAGTGGTTGACCACAAGCCTATGCAAATGAAGGGTTTGTGAATGCCAGCAGAGAGATAGGAATTCATCCTTGTTCTCAAATTATATGCATTCCAGCCTGATTTCTTACACTCTTCTGCCTGTTTGGTAGGTCCAGTTCTGAGCTTTAATGAGTCCAGCCTTGCTTTACAGCAGTTGGATGCACTACTTCCTCCAACATTGATTCCAAATCTTTATGTTGAGGCTAATGTAGGTGTAGAGAACTATTTAGTATAAAGAATTTTAGCTTAACGTACCAGCTCAGTTCCGCCTTTACTGCCAGCACTCTCATGGGAGACAAAATCTTCCACAGATGGTTTTGCTGTTAATCCCTGCATCTACACACCCAGAGACAAGCAGCACAGCATTCATGCTGGAAGGCATCCAAGTCTAAAATCCCCTTTCTTCACTGATCTGACTTTTCACCTTCAGGTTAGGAGGTAATTCTTATCGTTTGTCTTCAGTCAGCCACTGACTGTGATGAACGAGTGCCTTCTCATGGGGTTCAGGGGGCACCACAATGCTTCTCTTGTTTGACTACTCAATTCACACTGGTACCTCCAGTGTCTCCTAAACCGGACCAAATTGTCTCAAAAGCAAAACTGTATTTTTGTCGTATTTCTTTAACTCTTAGTTTATAACAAACATTGAGAAAATATTTCAAATACTTATCTTAGCCACTTACTTATGACATTTGCAAAGGAAGAAAATCCAAACTCTAAGAACCCAGCAAAGTCAGGAAATCCTGGCTCTGTGGATGAGCCCTCCTCCTCACTGAGCATTGAGGAACAAAGCCCCATCTGCAGGAGCTCAGAGGTTCTTCTGGGCTCCAGGGTACAGGGAAGGGAGGTGAAAATGCCAACATCACATGTAGGAGAAATAAAGAATTGAAGGTACGACCCCAAAATAAAGAACAGAAGCAGCACTACAGGTGTCCTGGTCCCTCAGAAAGTGTCCTTCTTTGCCTTTAGCCACCGCAGTTCTTTAGAAGAGATAGTTTCCCATTTCAAGGAACCTTAGAAAAGCACCAAAGGAAAGTAGTGATGCAAAGCCCTCATCAAATGACCTGCCCCATACTAGGTTTTTCCTTGTTCCAAAGGCAGTGTCTGCAGTAAAGCAACAGCAAATGAGAAACAGAAGCAAAGATGTCACTGTAAAATAACCAATGTCTTCCTCTTGGAAATAGTAATATCACTGAAAAACCTGTGAGCTTCGACACCAAAGTCACACAAAGTGAGAGCATACCAGCACTTAACAGCTGGACCCAACAGAGGGAAAATCCAGAGCCTGGGTGGAATGCACCCACTTCCTCCTTTAGAGGAAGGCACTAAGCACACAGCAGAGTCAGGAAGTAAAAACGGGTTTTCTGCGTCTCATCTAGTCTCTAACCACAAGATTGACCTTCCTTGGTGCTCGGGGAAGAGAGAACAAGAAAGACATAAACACTTCAGGTGGATAAAACAATGCGCTCAGCCACACGCCCCTCAGACACCCTTTGAAGGTGCAATCATGAGGGGTACATGCATTTTTCTCCAGCAGGCCATAACCTCAACTATTCAAGTCTGCCTTCAGACGTAAAGGGTCACTTCATGAAATATTGATGTCATCCAGGAAAAGAGCATCAAAAATATGTGCAGGTTCCTCAGTGTGAGAGCACCTTCTCATGCAGAGCATCTCCACTGTTCAGTGCTTGACTAGAGCTGCAACACTAATGAAGTTCTTACCACAAAGCACAGTTGTATTTATGGAATCATAAGGACTGAAGCCACCCACATTTCAAATATTGACTCGTCATTTATTCACGTAAGAAATTCTTTACAGAATTTTGCAATAGAAAACTATCACTGCTATTCTTTAAATCTCCCATCACAACTTAATAGTTCCTCTTCCTGCTTTTACAAATTCACAGGGTTGGTTTTATCTAATCATTTTATTTTTTTCCTAGATTTTCCAAATCACTGCAAATAAACCAAATGAAATGTGCATCATCTAGAAAAGTTTAACCCAAAACATCATTAAACAAAAGCAGGATGGAACCTACTCAGCAGCCATCACCTGGATTTTTCAAAACTAGTAACTCCAGTGGTTTCAAGGCAAGCCAATAAGGAGCAAATTCATACACTTCATCCCAAATATATACAAAAAATGTCAAATTTTAATAGAGACAACTCGCCTGGATACCAGAGGACATGTTTACTCACCAAACCGTTTTCTTGTCCACCAGTGTGGCTCTTTGATTGCTGAGAACCGAACGTCGGGGTGCAGCCTGAGGCGGTCGTACAGGTCCGTCGTCCCACACTTGGGCTGGCCAATGATGTAGAAATGGGGGAGACAGCGCAGGCGGTAGTGTTTGTCCTTATAATGGTACAAGTGGTTCCAAAATACCTTCCTGAGGTAATCAAATATGGTTCGAAAGCGCTTTGAATACAGTGCATAGGAGTTTGTTGCATAAGGATCTGTGGTTGTGTTTCCTCTGTACTCTTCATACCAACAAGGATTCTTGCTATTTGGAAGGAATTTATTAGGAATTACTGAAAACATCTGCAACATAAAGAACAACAATTTCAGTCAAGGCAGCAAAAAATTGCCAGTTATTCTTTTCTAACTTACCACAGTAAGAGAACACAATAGAACCAATATGTGGACATTTTTAACCGTTATTTTTTTTAACTACAAAGGTGACCTAACTGATTTCTTCTGACGACATTGGGACCAAATCCTGTACAAGCAGTTGGACTAGCAGAGGAGTACATTTAGAAATCCTTTGATTTTAGGTCAGAAAGGACCTCAATAATCCCCCAATACCCCTGCAACCCCAGGAATTAAAGTCAAACACATAATACTTGAATCAAATTGACTTCCAGTTTTTAACTCTTGAAATACAAGGTTTGCAATGACTGGATTGTCAGGAAGGCATACTGGTAATTGGTTATTAGAAAGGCTCCTTTCTTATTTACTATTTAAGGTGACTAGCAAATCTACGTCAGAATGATTTTGCATGAGACAAGGTAAAAATTCAATGAGATTGTACAGCTACCGGAAGACTGCCTGATTTTTTGTTTCAGGTGTCAAGACCATTTATATAACCTATCTATTTTGCCCATGACTCAGAAGGACATGACCTACAATAGCAACTTTTCAGCTGGTGTAAATCAGGAGGCTCTAGGTGGCGTATATCAGTATATGAACATCTGAGTAGCTGCACTTTTTTTATCTCAGTAAAAGATTGACCCAAAAGTCTTGAAAAAAACAAGTATACAGCAGTTTCAGACACACTTTAACTCATACTTACATGTGGCTCTTGTTTCCTCAGCTCTTCTAAATCAGGGCGCTGTCTCGTTATAAACTCTATCTTTGAAGTAATAGTGTCAATAATTAATTTAATGCTTGGATAATCCTTTACGTATGAAATATTCATTTTAGAAGGCTGGTAATGGTCTTTCATGTCACTAAGGCTTTCATTGTCCATTAAGCTTGGATTGCTAGTAAAAGCTCCGTAATGGAAGGGAGATGGTATTAACAACAGTCCATGTTTGGCTCCAGTCAGTATGTAGGATGCCATCACTAGAGTCATTATAATCAACCCAAATATTAAGCTGCATAGCTTCCCCTTCCTCAAGCAGAAAAATCCATTCCAGCTTTCACTGTGATCAGTCCTTACTTCCAAAACTGCAAGCAACTTCATCTGCTTGCTATCGGTGTACAAAGGGATCTTATTTTCTCCTTTGCAAACAGGACACTTCTGGTTATTATGATTAGGTCCACGGCATCTGAAACACTGTCTGTGCAAGTCATTTGGTAATAAATGTATGCAACAATTAATGCAATACCTCATATTACTACTGTTAAACTCCTGTATTAATGAGCCAAGCACAGCCATAAAAATGTTTCTGAAGCATGAGTCATGTTCTGTAAGTCTGAAATTATTTAATTCCTTGAGTGGTTCTGTGACTACTCAGCAACGCAAAAGGACAGCCTCCAAGCAGAATAGGTAAAAGCACTCAAAAAGTGGCATATGTCACATAAAGAAAAAAAAACAAAACCCAAACAAACAACAACATTCAATGCACAAAAATAGATGTACTGTCAACGTGGTTTCCAAGAATTTGGCTCTGTAAGAGGAATGTAGTGAAGTAAGAATCAGCTACAATATTGGCTCAAGTTTTTCCCATTGAACAAAATGAGAAGGAAGAAAAATTGTTATGTAGCGTAAAAATATGCAAAAAATAAAAATAACTCATTGTCCTCTGATTTACGCGGGAATAGGCAAATATGGGTAGAAATTCCCAGGTATTCTTAAAACACGCAGGTTTCAAACCAGACTGCTGCTACTGGAAGCTTCATCTTCCCAGAGATGGTTTCAAAGATTTTCATTGGACAACCTAAAGAAACAAAAAGATATATATAGACACACACAGAACAGCATAGTATCTACATTCACCTTCACTCAAAGCCATAGCAAAGCACAATCTACCACAAGTAATTTCACAATTCTATTTGAAAGATGTCTTCTATTCGCCAAGCATATTAATTACAGCACTCACAATATTAAACCCAGGAAACATTTGGCTTCAAGTTCACAGTGAGCTGCCCTTTCTTTTCAATCACCCATCTGCTGACATCAATGAGCAGTTGCTACCACAGGTAACACTACACGACTTCCCTCCGCTGCTCATTAACCTATCTAACAGATCTTAATCTGCTCTTTAAATATGGAAGCATTGTTGGACAGTGTCCAGTAACACAGGTTTAAATATTTACTCTATCTGTACACGGGGACCTTAAATTAACTGTCCTGAAGTGGAGCAGGATCCTAGTTAAGAGAACAAGGCAGGGATATGGTAACAGTCTCCTTTCAAGCATATGAGATTAAAAGCCAGACAGAATCCCCAAAGCCACAAGTAAAACATGCAGCAAATTGAAAGGATTAAATAATAGACATGAGCAAAGGTTCATTGCAGGATATCTGTTTTCTGGACCAAATTATTCTGGGACAACAGTAATCACCCACAAGGCACTGCAAAGTCACCTAGATACTTGCAGCACTACTAGCCAAACACATTTTGAAAACCATACTCGGCTAAAAATGGCAAGATGTGTTACTTAAACGAAAGGTACAATCACTAATGAAACTTCAAAGCAAGATCCTGGATCCAGCAAATCCTCTTAATGGTGTGCTCTTTGGTACGGGAGCAGTTGTGCAGAAAACACAGGAGCAGATGTCCCCTTGCCACAAGGCAGCCACCACGGGCAGGGGCTTGAGCACTTGTGGGTCCCATGAAGGTCTCCACATTCACACAGACCAGGTGTCGAAGCATCCTGCTGCACAGGGTACATGCCATCCTCCTTTAAATACTTCAGCACTATGGCTGCTTACATCCAAAAAGTGACCAGAGCTGTTTAAAGTATTTATGTCAACCTTTGGTCTTGGTTTGAATGCATCCACGCTTGGCTTTCCAGGCAGCATTCAGAGCAGAGACACCTGAAGTCACAAACAAGTCATCAGCTTAAGGATGGTCTTAATTAAAGCATATTTATGAATACTTCCTCTAGAATTTCTGTTTTCATGGTTTATTGAAAACCTTACTGGAACTACTACATTTTAAGGTCAACATCAACTCTCTATTTTGAGAAGCCATATTATCAAATACAAAAGTTCACAGATAATATACCTTCTTCTATACACTATTTTTATTTTCTTCTATATACTATATTTTTATTTTCAAGAATCAATTTTCTGGAGGAACTAAAGACAGGAAATATTTCAAACAATCTTGAAAAGTCAGAAGCAAAACAATAAACTGGCATAGGATGAAAAGGAAAAGATGGGGTAAACCTAAGGGACAATAGTAGTGTATGGCTCTGAGAGGCAACTTCTATTTTGGCTTTTGCCACCTGATAAAGACAAAACTTCCCTTCAGCCCCTGGGAACGAGGATAGCTTAAGGCTCCAGTGCTGTGACGCTCCTTGTCCATCCCGATGCGGATATACATGAAAGCAGCTGTGTGGAGAAGGACCTGGGAATCCTGGTCAACAACAAGCTCTCCATGACCAGCAGTGTGCCCTTGTGGCCAAGAAGGCCAATGGTGTCCTGGGGTGCATTAAGAAGAGCTTGGCCAGCAGGTGAAGGGAGGTCATCCTGCCCTCTACTCTGCCCCAGTGAGTCCACCTCTGGAGTTCTGTGTCCAGTTCTGGGCTCCCCAGTTCAAGACAGACAGGGAACTACTGGAGAGATTCCAGCGGAGGACTGAGAGGATGATGAGGGGCCTGGATCATCTCTCGTATGAAGAAAGGCTGAGAGAGCTGGGGCTGTTTAGTCTAGAGAAGAGAAGACTGAGAGGGGATCTCATCAATGCTCATAAATATTTGAAGAGCTGGTGTCATGAGGAAGGGGCCAGACTCTTCTCAATGGTGCCCAGTGACAGGACAAGGGGCAACGGGCACAAACTGGAACTCAGAAAGTTCCATCTGAACACGAGGAAAAAATTCTTCACTCTGAAGGTGACCGAGCACTGGGACAGGCTGCCCAGAGAGGTTGTGGAGTCTCCTTCCCTGGAGAGATTCAAAACCCACCTGGACACCATCCTGTGCAACCTGCTATAGGTGATCCTGCTCTAGCAGGGGGTTGGGCCAGATGATCTCCAGAGCTCCCTTCCATCCTCTGCCATTCTTTGACTCTGAAAGCAGTGACCCATTTCCCCTCTCAACACCTCCATTTCCTCAGCATCACCCAGGACCTGGCCTGCCACAACCCACGGACTCCACACATAAAATACAACAAGCAGCAGCTGAAGGAATTGGAAGAATTCAGGAGCACGACAGCTATATCTGAACAGAACAATACCTTTTGCTCAGATGACTATGGATGATAAAATGCTATTTAATTACAATTATTTTATAGATGAAATTAACCTGTGTTATAATTAACTTCACTAAACCAGAGAGCCAGTTCATTGCTTTATGGGATATCTAAAGGTCCAACATTCACTTTTACTACTTAAATGAAAATACATTTTCCAAGTCACCTTAATCAAAATAGGAAATAAATGTTTGACAATTTACACTTATGAAAAATTAGTGTACTATCAGAGTAACACAAAAAAATCAGCACCATTATAATTCTCATGTAGGTACAGTTCTCCTAGTTTAAATACACCTCAGTAAACACCTACAATTTTTTTTCTCATTACTTTTTGCCAGTGGCTCCCTCCTCTGGGCCCATAGCAGTCACTCCTTCTCTACAAAAATCCACTTTCCTTTTAAGGTTCAGAAATGTTTTTTCTCTGCATTGTTTCCAAACATCTTTCTTCCCTGTTCCACAGTTCTCTTCGTTCCACCCAAAGCCATCTAACTTAACTCATCCTTTTGCACACCTCTGTCTTCAGCAGAAATCTTCCTGTCTGTCCCTTGGCTCTTGAGAAACAACACAGATATACACATTTCTGAAGTTCATGTTTGTGTAATGTCCAAGACACCAACAATGAAAAGAATTTCTCATGACAATACAATTGATACACAAAGGGCTCTCTGATTACTCCTACAACACACTAAATCATAGAAGTATAATCATTACTAATTATGAGTCCCAGAATTTGGCTATTTTGCCTTTAGGTCTTCCAACACTTATTTTTAATTCTTAAGAAACATTGCTATAATTCTAGATAATAACTCCTCGTGCATTCCTACAAAAGTGTCCAGATCAAATGGGGCAGTCACTTCAGATCCTGCATTACTCCTCATTCTGCTGGTTGCTTTTTTGTATGAGACAAAATGCTTTTGTAAAATTATTTGTGTTCGTGATGTTTCTCCCACCTAACATGGTCACGTATTGGAGGATTTCTGCAATCAGAGCAAGCAGGCTGTGTCTCAAGGACTCAGGAATAATTATTTAGATAAATACTGAACAAAAGTACTTTCAAAATACCTTCCACAAAAAGAAGTTAATTTCCCTAATGAGTTTATTCTACAAGTCAGATAAGGCAGACAGAAATCGTAGCATAATCATTACTGACTGTATTTAAACCAAAGGGAAAGAAATCAGTGTGAGACTCTCAAAGAAACTAGTCTTCAAAACTTCTCTAAAGAAATGGGCCTGTGATGATTTTGACAGAAGTCTGAATGACTACAGAGACTAAATCAGATTCATATGTGCAATATTAAAACCAGAAAGTTTACGCTGTCTTGTACATAAAATCTCTCTCCCCAAATGAATGTCCAAAAGAAAAAGAGAAGCTATGGAAAGGCCAGGGGAGAGAAGGATCCAAGATTTAACGCAGGAAAGAGCTCAATGGTTGTCCAAACACCACTGATGGTCCTAATTGCTGGAGAGAAGGAGGACAAGAAAGGGAGGTCCTGACAAAGGGAAAGTTTCCCCTTTGCTAGTCAACATTTCAGGCAGCAATAAGACACCTGAGCAAAGATTTTCAAAGAGGAAGCAAAGGAGGCAGGAGGAGACTGAAGTACTGTCAGGGCAGATTCGGACATCATCCACGGAGGTAACAGAGGAAATCAGGAAAACAGAGATAGACTAGAAAAAGGATGGAGATGAGGGCTCTGGTAAGAAAAGGTAAGAAAAGGGAGGTGAAGAAAATCATCTCTCAAAAAAGATGCACAAAGAAGAAACTACAGGTTACAGTGGTAGCTAGAAAAAGATCCGGTAAGCAGAAGGTAGCCTACAGAATCACTTCATTGAATTTATTACGCACTACACGTTTGTTTTCATGTGATCCTTCCACCCTGAACACTTTGACAGCCAGTGAGTATCTCAATATTCTCCTGGATCTCTGCTCTCCAGCTCCTTGCAGTTTATTTTCAGAGGGATCGGTTACTACGTGCTGTCTATTTAGAAAAAAATATAAATCAAATTTATTTTCCAGTCCTCTTCTAATGGGGAGATGAAACTTGCTCAGTGATACTGAATGAACAGAGTTATCTGAGATAGTCTTACAGAATCAATTCGAGACTTGTGTATTTGACATTAAATCTCAACTTTTTAAAAAGTGACATCAGAGATACATTAATGGATATAGAGCACAGGATCTTCAAAAAACCACATAAGCTTCTCAGTCCTATTTTATGTCCATTTGTATGTTAATAAAATGGACTGGAATTTACTGAACCCTTCCCAGACGCAGACACTTCTCATGAAACTCCAGTACAAATATTAGAATCTCAAGGAAAAGTCACGTTAACTACATCTTTGACAGCTGAGGGAAATGCTTTATTGGGAAGCTGATACAAGGAAGAAAAAAAAAAAAAAAAAAAAAAATGTTTAGNAAAAAAAAAAAAAAAAAAAAAAAAAAAAGAAATGTTTAGGCTACAGGAGAATTGAGATCTTAATCACACCAGTCATGAGGGAATATTTAAAGTTCCACCAGCAACCATAACTCTGCCAACTTATGCATACACACTACAACAGGCTGCTTAATTAGATGATGGGTTTGACGACCTACCACAGGGCAATATGACATATTACTCAGCTAATAGAATAGAGACATTGATTTTACGTTTTTTTAATAACTGCTAGTTGTAGACAGCATTTTACATGATTTTTCCACTGTCATGTTCATGTAATAAAAAACCCAGCTGTAATAAACACATAAAAGTCAGGATATAATTTCCTATTGCCACTCCCTTCTCTTTACTAACAGGTTTTTAAAAGTTCATTCCCCAACCTTTTACCATGCAATGAAGGACGCTCACCAGAAGGCCAGGATCTTTCCCCGGCGTAAGCAGCCCTTGTTTTCCTCATTCACCCACGAAATCAAGCAATCTACAGTATCTTTTTTGGTTGTTTGTTTCTTCCATTAAACATGTCCAGTAGTCATAACCACAGCTATCCTTCACCTTTTTTGCATTTCAATATAGAAAGCAGAAGGATGTGAATTGCAGACAGAGTAGAGGTTATGAGATTTGAGTTGGTAATAAACCATTGATGTCTTTTTGTACTTTAGTTGCAAAACTGCTGTTGGTTCACTGGCAGAATATTACTCTCTTTACACAACAAGCAGCGTCTTTGTATATTGTTGAATAATGTAGCATGTAATTTCCTCTTGTTGAAATGAATGGTGAATTATTTATGATCATGTCTATACAGTATTTGTCTGTTGTACATAAACGTATACCAGCTCTAACCTCAAAGCAGAGATCAACATCAACCTTTTCAAGCTCCTTGGCCAAAAGCAATCATCCTCATAAAAATGAGGATCTTTGGGAATATCCTAAGCAGGAAACACAGATATAAAAGATGTCAGTCACACAGTGGAATGGGGAAAAAAAAATGACCAGCTATCTTAGATTTCAATATACTCCTGCTGAAGCCAAGAGGACCTGCACCACTATTTCCAACTGAAGCAGACTCCATCAAGAAAGGTATTTCTATGGAACAGAGGACTTCACAGCAAACAGGTGAGACCTTTTCTTTGCTAGTTTCCCCGTGCAATTACTTCTTCATATTACAAGAGGACCCGTTGTGTGCACAGGCTGCAGGATGCCGGGGAGAAGGCTGGCAGGTAACCCTGGCAGGTACCTCAAAAGCAAACGGCACAAGGCAGAGCTGCCTCTAGAGCCTTGCAATAAACTACTGAAAATGCAACATCCAGCATGTCCTACTCATTGCCGTATGGGAAATTAAATAGGGTAAAAAGACAAATAAAAAATAAAAAAAAAAAAAACCACCACATGAGATTTTTCATCATTCACGTATTTTTGTTCACTATATAGAAAGATCTGAAATTCTGTTTCATTTCAGTTAAATAAACATTTCATAAAATTCCTCCCCTTTCTCTTAAAGGTTTGTAAGGGAAGACTGTAATCAAAATGGCTATAAAAAAGAAATTACTTTCATATGCTCAGTCATATAACTAAAATTCCCCTCCTCTATGAATAAGATAAAACAGATGGAATAGATTTTACAAGCACACACATCTTCTGGACATCCAAGTGTATGACCTATTTTTCAGGTCACCAGCCTTAATACTTAATGTGCTTTCTTTTTTTCATAATTCTTTAAAATAGAGATAAAACAAACTTTTGCTAGTACTCTTAAGGCTAAATTTTATACTAGCCTTGTTACTTTTAACCATACTCAGCTTTTCCTACTACCACATGGAAGAGTAGCACAGTGTTAACCTATTATAAACACACTTCCAGTACACCAGTAACACATTTCTCAGCTTGATTTATAACTGTTTTTCTGTTTGATGTCAGTGGAGCTACAGCACTTGGTTTCCTCTCTTCACACAATATAATTAAAATGTGGAACTCATTGAGGCCAAAAGTATGAATGCATTTGAAAGACATTAGACAATTAAAGGAGAATAAATCTATCAATGGCTGCTATCCTCAACTGCCAGAAGCTAGAAAGGGATGGGAGAAAACTATTTCTTTCACTGAGCATTTATTACTGGCCAGTGCCAGTTGAAGATTTGAGCTAAGATTGCCCTGTTGGGCAGGTCACAGCCTGAAAATACGGATGTGTAAAACAAATTAGAAAATCATCCACCAGCTCTCAGGTTAGGTGGGATGAAGCCCAGCCAAACCATGCCCCTCAGCTACAACTCCCACAGACAGCCTCTGTAGTCTCATAAAACACATTTTCTTTTTGCTTTCTGTCCATTTTCCTATTCCCACTCATGTCAGGCATCACGTCAAGGATTTGTATGTCGATGCGTTTATTACAGCTGACAAAAATGCCTCTTTTTGCTGAGGAATATTATCACTTCTCAGCAAAAGTAAAAAACTAGAACTGCTAATATGTGGAAGCACAAGAGCATTTTGTGTTCTTGCTCTATTGCTTCCTTGTTATGGGAGGACCTTCAGCTGCTGTGATGTCTGTAATTTCTCCGTGTGATGGGAAGCGGTTGCACCAGAAGAAGATACTTCAGCTGAAGCATCGCCCAAAGCAGGCATGTGGAACACGTCCTCTGCAGCAGGCAGCCCTCTCCCCCCTTCTTTTTAAAATGAAAACTACAGATGTTATAAAAATAAGGATAAGCACCTTTAGCAAAAAGCGGCGGGGGGCAGGGGGAGAAAAAGGGTTAAGGAAAAGATAATACTGCTGGATCTCATCTGGTCAGTAACATCTGAAGGAGCACACGGCTCCTAATTTAATAATATCTAATGCCATTCTTTGAGTAACAGCTATGTTGTTTTATCCAAAGTCTCCTAATTGTTTTCACTAATCTGGATAAATTGCGTCACTGCCTAAAGTGCCTTCGCTGACAAATCAGGAAGATTTGTTTAATTCAAGTTCTCAGTTTGTGCCACTAACATTTTTGGAAATCTCAGAGCAAAGCTGGTCCCACACCCTCCACAAACACTCAAGAAATGAACTTTCCTTTGGTAATATTTCACTCTCGAGAGCTCCTGTGAAGACAGCGATGTGACATTACTCACAAAAAGATGTAGGTCTCTAAGCGAAGCACTGCCCACAACTGTTCCATGATGAACTTTCCATGACTCACACGAAGAGGAACGGAAACATGAAAGGGCAGAGTGAGACTAGTAGAGTGAAACCTTCATAAAAATTTTCATATTAAAAAAAAAATGTGATATTCAGCAGCAGTGCAGCACAACCATGTAATTCCTCTTCCATTCCTCCATCGCCCATTGCAACGTGGCCCGTGGCAGCAGGGACCAGCTTTCTCCATGTACAACAGCAATTCTTCAGCCTGTGCAAGATGAGCTTATGATCCCTGGATGCAAAAAAACCTACAAAACTTTACCATTACAGATACTTTTTAGCTATGAAGCCTACTGGAAATGATAAGGACTGAACCAGACTACAAGCTGCCAAAAGATTTTGCTCTTGGACATGGTCTCTTCAGAACATGCCAAAGTATTTGTACAAGTGTAGTGAAGTATTTGTACAGCGTGAGGAAGTTCATCCTGTTAGTGGGCAGGTTGTACCGTCCCAATAAATAAACAGTACAAGTAATAAAAATCTGATCTAAAAAAAAAGAGCCCAGGAAAGGAGAGGAATAATCATAGATTTTCATAGATTTCTCTATCCTGCTTATTATACGCATTTGGCTCCTCAAGTTTGGAAATAAACTTTGCCTGAACTCACATCTATTTACATCAGAGAAATCAACAAGCTGCCAAAAAGAAGATATGACAACAAAATGAGAATCATGAATCACTGACCTCTGCAACCTCCTTGCAAAAAAAAAAGAAGGAAAAAAAAAGCAAAAAAAAAAACAAAAAAAAAAACTATTGCAGTGGTTTAGAAACGCTGCAGGACTCATTACAAAGCTCAGGAACCTCCTGCAGACTGAAGTTACGTAAAGCACTCCTATTTGCTTAAAAAAAATAATTTACAAAAATAATCAATAAAGGCAACTTCCAAGAAATTATATAAACTCACTACAAACATTTTTAAGGCAATCACTTGAGAAACAGTTGCATTTTAAAAGCTAGAATATGCGGTCATAAACCACGACTATACATTCAACCTGTTGAACCACTGCTGAACACTTGTGCAAGTTCCCGGTTCTGAAGCCTTTTAAAGCCAAACAAAACCTCCTGAATCACCACTGAATCAGCAATCTCGCCTAAATAACAACTGCGGCTTATTCCATAACCCAGCTGGTTTCTTTCCCAAGACCTAATCCAAACATGCTCTGCTCCTTCCTCATCAATATACTTCCAAAGAAAATGCAAAAATGGAACAAATGGCACCCTCCTTTTGCAAAAAAAATCAGCAAACTCCCCTAAAATCAGTGTAAAGGCAGTCATTTCAACCAACAACCCACTCTTATAAATCGTGCTGCAATGCTCAGGAAAAGGTTACTTGAATCACCACTCACTTAGGGCATAAACACTGCCTGAATAACAAGATTATTGGAAGCAAGGAAAAATAAGGCAGGGGGATGGGGGGAGCAGGCAGGGGAGCAGGAGACTTTCCTGGATCAGCTACAGCATGGACATGCCTTCCCCCAGAAGGCTGTTATTAGGTCTGAAGTCTTGTGCAGGTTCCTAGAAATTACCAAGGTCCAGTTTCTTGTGCTCCTAACATGCCACCTGTGTGTGTTCTGATGTGCTATTGGTTGATTTGCCTTGAAAATGTAATAATAATAATAAAGTTTGACATTAGCCACTTTTAAATTAAAATATTTTTCAGTGGAAAAAATATCACTAAAAATTTTACCCACTTTTGTGTTGTTTTTTCTTTGTATTTCACCTGATATAAGTCAGTCTAGAATCATACTCATCATTTATTTTGGGGCTACTTGCAGAATAAAAAGTCCAGACAGGAAAAAACAGAACCAAAGCCAGCCAACCTCTGGCCTACTGATAAACTCCAAACTACAGGATGAGATCCAGTTTAGATCTAAACTATCATACAGGTTTGGAAGATAACAGACAGGTTCCTCGACACTTAAGGCAGGGATGAGAACTCCCCAACAATTCCTCCACAGTGACACCTGCCTCAGGTCCACACAAGGTCATTTTCCAAAAGCTAAACCCATGCAAGGTTTATCCAGAAGGTTTTGGGAGAGCTGGAGAGAAGTGTAGGGATTTGAGACATCAACACTATAATGACTTCTCCAGAAAAGCAGGTCCAAAAGCCTTGGAAGAAAAAAAGCACCACTGTTGGCTGCCCAACCTGTGGCACCACGTGTCCCAAGCACCGTGAATCCATCACCCTGAGTCACAGTAGAGCTCCCACCGATGTATTCAAGTCCTTCCTCTTGCACAAACATGGAGCAAAATTCTGGGCTAGTGGAGGGTGTCCCTGCCCATGGCAGGGGGTTGGAACTAGATGGGCTTTAGGGTCCCTTCCAACCCAAACCATTCTAGGATTGATTTATAAGGATGTTCAGAGCAGAATTTTGCCTATGGTACACACTGGATTCTCAACTCTTGATCAAAACTTGCTGCCTATGATGTGCAACATCTCCAGCAATTCATCTTTTCACTTCACTTTAGTTTCTATTCATCTCACACAGTGTCTTGCTACAGAAACACAGACAGATTTATAATGAATATGAAAAAATTGCACACTGTAGAAAAACTTTGTCTTTACATAAGTTACTCCAGTGCATGCCTTCCTACAGAAAAGTCATTTTTAAAGCCAGTTTCAGAAATCATTATGCATGGTTGAAGTTTAGTACCTTTTTTTTTTTTTAATTCTCACAGTAAGGGCGGCCAACCTCCCAATATATCCTACACAGTCCTTGAGGTCATCCCACAAAACCAGAGGTAAACTGATGTATCCATTCTGTGGCGCTCACAGATTTGCCTCCCAAAAGTCTGGCAACAGATTAAAAAATTCTGGTATTCAGAATACAATCAGAAATCACATCCATTTAATGAAAAACCGTCAGTCCTTCATTAAAATGATTGAATCATTAAGAGCCAGAACAAGTATAAAATACTGATGCTAACAAGAGTTAGCTTTTATCTCTTCATAAAAAATGTGGATTTTTCTTAAATCTCCAGAAAGACACCAAATGTTAAAAATAAGATGAAGACAGACATAGAAGGTTAAATCACTTATTCACTGATTTTATATCAGTGAGAAATCTTCAGGCTGAATTTGTCATATTTATTTTCTTTTGTTATGTAGCAAAAGAAAAGGAACCAAAGAGCTCACAGTAAAGGTAAAGGGATCACCTCAAATACATCTTCAGGTGCAGAGAGTGAAAGTGATAAGGCTGATCTTGCCGCAAATGTTTTTATTACATTTTTAATAAAATCAAACAGCTGTTGAAGTTTCATTCCCAACACAGGATATCACATTACTTTACAATAACAGAAATTCTTACCTACGTGCTCTTTCAAGGAATAAATCATGCTATCATCCCACAAATCAGCCAAATTCCTGTTACAAGTACTAATGCAGCGGGGAAACACGAAGCATGAAGGCTGCATCTGTTATGAAGCTCTTCCACCCCAGATATTTTTATCAAACAAATCCAGGGGGTTTGGGGGTTGGCAGGTGGGAAAAAAATATCATATCTAAATACAGCTCCCATACGCCCGGCAGTCAGGCTGTAATCAAAAATACCGAAGTACTTATCTTCAGAAAAAAACTCCAGAGGCAAAGAATTGATCTAGTATTGACAGAGTTCCCTTATCAAATGCAGGCTATTTTTTGTTACACATCTCTTTCTGACAGCTGCCCGTCCCGCTTTGTTTTCAGGCTTCCAAGTCTGCTTCGTTGTTTGAGTCTCTGGACGGATATTGCTGTAATTTACTCAAATGGCTCTTCTGAAGCAGCCCGCTCAATAGAGATATGGGTTTTCCCTTCATGCAAAGCTCAGTTTGATGAGGACAGCACGTTCATATTCATCACCTTATCTGAACACAGGGAAATTGCTCTGGACAGCCAATTTCTCTGCGTTGGCTACAACATGACGTTCGACTGCCTCAGATTTAGGCATCTGCCATCCACATCTCTAAAGGTTAGGTGAGATGAACACCAAAGCCTTACTGTGCTAAAGAAAAACAAATCTGCACGTTCAGATTGCCAGCGGACTCTTATGTGAGGAAGAGATGGAGAGCTAGTGTAGCACAGTTGAATGTGCAGGAAGAGATCTTTCAGTGCCGAAGAGTTATTTTAAGCCCCTGTCTTTGTCTCTTGCATGGATTACTGGTCCAGAACCAGCACGTGGGAGAAAAATGTTCTGAGAGTATTTCCAGTGGTCCTGCCAAGCATTTTCAGCCTCAGCATGCTGCAAAATAGTGGGCATTCACAGTTATGTTACTCTGATTACCATCTTGTTCTTTTTACACATTTGATTTTGCTTGATTTTAGCAGCTGCTACCTCAAGTTGATTTAAAGTGAGAAACATATTCTTTCCACCATCTGAAATCTAATACTTACTGCCACTTTGCAAATGGTATACAGTCTGAATTGCTAAATCTTGTGGGTTGTGAGAGATCAGCTGCTAATTTAAGGCTGCTTTTGAGGGATGAATAACATTATATGGAATAAATAGAATATGCATAACGTAATGCCTTCAGTACCTGTTTAGCTCATGGTGTGGCAAAATGGTTTTTGCATGCAATAATGCAACCAAATGGTATCTACTAGAATTCATTTGACATACCTTCACGCTTCATAAATAAGCAGTCTTTCTGAAGGGGATCGGTCTACGTGATACTTAACATTGCTTTAAACACAACATTGTTGTGACAATTCTAGAGCAACGTATACGCTAACAGCTGCTCATTTGATTTTCAGTGACTGAGAAGGGATTTTCCTCCACCTCCAACTGAATTTTCTCCATAAACTTTACTATCTTAACACAGTCATCTGAAAATTTTTGTTATGACTCATATACGGTGCCTTCACCATGAGACATTCATTAAAATGGATGGAGAAACATATCTCAAAGTAAGTGCTTTTTCATGAATAGGGCATTTCATCTTTCATCTAGTGCTGAGTGAGTGAAAGGAAACATAAACAGCTGCATCCTGAAAAGACAAACTCAGTATTAGAGTCTGTCATTAAAGTTTCTTGTAAATTCAGACAAAAATTAGTCAACAAAAACTATTCATTGATGCCAAATCACAACTGTGGCTTTGTTTCAATACTGTAAAAAAAACCAAACCTGTGTTCCAAGCTTAGTAGTAACTTTTATAAATGTTCAACAACTTTAATTTTTCCAGCAACAACACAGTGGATAAATCTCAGCCCATTAACCAAGAAACCACACACTTGTTCCAAAGTGAAGTGGATTCAAAGTTCAACTGCAGAACTCATAAAGGTCTAAGTATTCTCAAGAAATTTCTAATTAGTTATGTCTGTAACAGTAACACAGTATCACCACATAAAATTCCTGCAGGTAACTTCTGGCTACAGCTAAGTAAGCAAAACCAAGATAAGATAGGATATAAGATAAGATATAAGATAAGATATAAGATAAGATATAAGATAAGATATAAGATAAGATATAAGATAAGATATAAGATAAGATATAAGATAAGATATAAGATAAGATATAAGATAAGATATTGCTTTCAGCACTTTATAAAAGTGTTTATTCTGCATAAGTCAAGCCACATTTACTCCCAAAATCTCCTACCGCTATTTGTAAGTGTTTCATCAAAGGCTTGATTCCATCACTCATTTGTATCATGTGCTCTTTAACTACACCAACGTGCAATAACTTCTTACCAAGCAGCTTACAAGATACCTTCATTCTGAAGATGTTTCTGCATGGCTATACTCTGTTTTCTGTTGCTAACAACACAGAACTTGATACTTGATGTGGAACCTAATCCCATTTGATAATGGATTAAACACTCATTACTGTCCTCATATTTTTAGGCCATCACAACTAAAGAACAGCCCTTCAAAGAAATTCAAATATCTTCATTTACTGATTTCCACTATTGCAAGAAAGAGAGCATGTTTCATTCTTTCACCAACCTCTCAAAAAAAAAAAAAAAAATCACAGCTCTTGAATCAATTTTCATAACATGGTAAACTCTAGAGCAGTAGTCACGCAACTGCATGGAGATGCTTGTTTACAACAGTAATAACGCAAAGAAAAAAGCCATGCTATATATGGGATTGGGGTGGGCTGACCCCAGCTGCAGGCCAGGTGCCCCCAAAGCTGCTCTGTCACCCCCCTCCTCAGCTGGGCAGGGGAGAGGAAATGGAACGAAAGGTTCGTGGGTCGAGATACGGGCAGGGAGAGATCCCTCACCAATTACCNGTACAGTTGTTCCTCTGACATCTTCTCACTCCTCTCCCTGGCTGCAATTGCTTCTGGTGCCTTTTTTTTTTTTCCCCTCCTCCTTAACTCCGTTATCCCAGAGGTACTACCACCGTCACTGATGGGCTCAGCCTTGGCCAGTGACAGGTCCATCTTGGAGCCGGCTGGCTTGGGCTCTGTAGGACATGGGGGAAGCTTCTAGCAGCTTCTCACAGAAGCCACCCCTGTAGCCCCCCCTGCTACTAAAACGTAGCCACACAAACTGAATACAGGAACCCAGTAAGTAAATAATGTAATATCCAGAACAATAATAAGATAAATCTGTTCCTCAGCCACTGTGTCACTGACCCCCTTGACTCTCTACTCCTACAGATTTTGCCTGTGTTTGGCTTCAGTATGCTTGTTTTCCACTTGGAAAGAGCACAACCACAAATACCTTTTCATGCTTTACATTGCACTTAGCTGGACTGCAGACTGTAAACAAACAAGATAAAAATCTGAGAACTTTCTCTACTGAATTTCCATGGAAAGAAACCAGGAAAAAAGAAAAACCAAACAGCACCACAAAACAAACCAACTCTGCATAATGATGAATGCACCTAGAAAAATTTGGCATGCACACCCTCGCACGGTGCCTCTTCTGCACCATTTTCTGCAACACAAAGGCAACATTTAGCCTAGCAAACTAGCTGGTCTTTATTTGTGGCGCAGAGGCAATCCAAGGCAAGCTCTCAAGGAGACTTTTTTCCAATGGAGATGTTAATTACTTAACTTCTGTTGTAGGGAGGCTGTCTCAAACTAACCTTTCACTCATCCTCTGCTTAAACTGCAGAGGGGTCAAAATTAACTTTTTAAGGCTTTGCATTGAGAAATTGAAACAAAAATCCCACCCTTGATGGAGGTCCCAGATGGCACAAGTGTCTAATTCACCCAGTGGTCCTAACTGACCCCTACCTGAACACCACTTGGGTGCTATACAGGGATGCCTGGGGACAGGTTGCTCCTCTCGCTTGCTCGATGGGACAGACCATCTCCTGAGATGGCCCAGAGGACGCAGTTTTAAGGAGAAAGGGACAACAACTGTTCTCAAACGCTGTGCTCCAGCCAGAACGCTCTCACTCTGATGAAGGATCCCCATGTCCCTGGGGGTAGCAGAGCACAACTCAAAAGTGAACAGCGGGAGGTTTCATTGTTAAACAGCGGTGCTTTTTGATATACTTGGTTCTAGGGAAATAGAGGAGCACACAGAGTCGCTATAGGACGTTGCAGCTGAAATTGGATTGACGCTAGCTCTGGAGCTCAGGTTCCACTTCTTGAAATAGGCCATTTACTGAAACAATTAACAGAAGAAATCCGAAGTGACACAAATTCCATCAACTGCCGTTGGCAACCAGCTTTTCAAGAACACATGCATGACTGTTAATGATAACCCAAAAAGCTTAGTTTCTAATGCAGGGAAATTAAGATAGAACATTATAAAGCTCTGCAGAGAACTAGAAGCATCTCCAGAATATACCCCACAAAATGCTTTGCAACGACCTATAAACTCCAACTTTAGCAGCATTAACATACCTAACCAAAAATCATGTCGAGCAAAAATACCTCCCAAATTTTGAAATGCATTTTCATCTGTCACATTTCTCTGTTGCCAATCATGTTTACTCTACCTTGAGTCAAAGACATGAATCTTTGACTTCATAAGATTAATGTAATAACTCGGTTTAGGCTGTTAACGCATTGGAAGCTTTCAGACACGCAGAAGACTAAGATGGCATCAAGAGCATACAGATGCATTTGGAGGGGATATTTTTTATGTGAAATAAACTATAAATTCCTTAATGTAAGTCTGCAGCAGGGACTACATTGAAATAAAAGTTTACTAGGGTGTCTTAGGGCTGGACAAGAAGGCTTCCAAGCCCATTCACAGTTTCTAAGCACTACTATATAATATAAATAACAACACCAAGGAAATCCTCTAAACCCTATCAAATAAGTGACAACATGAGCATTTTAAGAAAGCAGTGTTCATTTCTCAGAAGTGAGACCCAGCCTCTACAAACCAATGGTAAATAAAATATGTACATTACATGCAGGTAACAGTATAGAAATACACCAGTTTTGTCAGCAGAAGAGCTCAGTCCAGCTGATGCATCAAACTTCAGCTCCCAGAGACAAGGGTTCTTTTAGTGTCTCAGATCTAGAGAAATGTGAAAAATGACCTGTTCTATCAATAATGCTATTGAGTTACACCTGTTTTTTAGGGGTCACCAAAAGGAGCCGTCTGGTTTCAGAAATAAGGCATTGTAGAAGTTGGCCTGTGCTCAGTTTCCTTTAACACTTTCCACCCTCAAGAATGCCGTTAAGAAAACACGGCATTTGCCGCAAAAAGCCGTATCAATCATTGTCTTCCACAAAGATCACTCCACGCCCACATCTAGAGACAGCAACATGCAATAATGTGCCACGAAATGCCACGTCTTCCATCAAAGCTTCAGGAATGCGACTCAGCAGCTGGCAGGAGCGGTTTCGGTCGCTGCAACCCCTCCGCCCTGCGTTATGTCCTCTGCTGCAGAGGTCCCAGGAGAGTATCCCACCGGCTCTGGCTTGCCCTGGCTTCAGCAGAAACAGCTCCAACACCAATTCAGCAGCCTTGTCACCTGGATGTGAGAGCCTCCATGAGTCTGGGCAATGTGGTTGTCAGCTAAATTGGTTGGTTTAATTGTTTTTTTCAATTATGAATTGCTGTGGTGCTCTCCCCATGAAAGACACCCACCCTTTGGCAACATAATTGTTCTGTGAGTTCCTCTCTTTGCTTACGCTTTCAAGGGAGAGTTGGCAACTTGACCATGACAATTTCCTTCTACATCTTCAATGTGTTTCCATAGAGCAGGTTCTGCTTTGCACAGCTAGAGTAGAGCATCAAACCAGACAGAGCCAACAAAGGAAGGTGCCCAGGGATCAGCTTTCTGGCCCTGATGGACAAGTTCCTTCTAGCGAACAAAAAAAAAAAAACCTACTGTGTGAATAACTGAGTCACTCCTGCTGCTTTTACAGCAGTTATTTCACCAGTGTGTGGAGAAACTAGGCATGCTAGAAAACCATTCCTCCTAGGTGTGTAAGAGGAATGATAGTCTCACCACTAACCATTTGATTTAATTTACAAGTTTCTTGCATGTTTAAATCCTGAAAAATACCTTCAGTATCCAAAACATTTACAATCAAAGTAACTGACTTCAGAAGTTCAGAATAATCTATAAACCCAAACAATTTCACAGTTCTTCTCATTAAGTGAAAAAATAAATGTTATGCTGATAAGATACTTCTGTTTCTTTATTTCACCTTACAATTATACAGGTGAAAACTTGACTTTGAAGTTATTCTTTTCCTCCCAAAGTTTCCTTGTACAGGGCTAAGCTATGCCAACAAAACTGATCTAGAACACACAAAATGTATTCTCCAAACATGAACATTTAAATGCAAAATATATATTATTTCATTAATCTTTTTATATAGAAGCTTCTGTCCAACCTGAAAAACTAATCAAATGAGTAAAGGCAGTAGTTTCATTGCGAACATTCATGCCATACACAGCAGACTCGGGGGGATGCTGGAGTGCGCTCAAACGTATCTCAGTTTGGTTAACGTCCATGTGCGTCAGACCCTTGGGGCATGGGCAGTATTCGCTTTCTTGGAGCAACTCCCAGCGGCAGATGTCAGAGTGCTTTACAATTTGTGGATGACAAAATGACAGAGCACTGACATGCGTTACCTATACCACCATATGGCATAAAATGGTCAAAGTCCCAAGAAAAGTCTGTATCTCCTAACTTGCCATCCAGAATCCCATTACATGGGGATTGAGGGACTTTGAACAAAATTCAGATATGCATTGTACATGACAGAAAGTCCCCGGCAATCCAATTTCTAAATAAACCATCTAAGGCAGACAGCATTGAATCTGAATTTCCGCCCGTAACCATATTAAACAGGGCGTATTTCAGTCCTTCCTTAAGCTCCAAAGACAGAGAAGATAATTTTTCCAGCCTTCCCAAGCTGCAATCACGCTCCCCATCCCAGAGCCATGCCGGGACCCTGCTGCATGACGGTGCCAGCGAGCGTTTGCCGGGGCTAAAGCTGGCAGGTGGCATTTTCGGGAGCACTGGTGCAAGACCTGCTGCTAGGAAGTGAAACCCTTGGTCTCATAAACAGCTCTCAGTTAGGACACTGGAGCCCTCGTTAATATAATTGGTTTCATACTAGCTGCTAAAACACCAATTTGCTGCATTTAGAAGTCAACGCCATTTCTGTTAGCTAAGGAGTGCTTTGCTCACCTCTATTTTTGCTCAAGCGCAGAAGAAAAGAAGGGGGAAAAATCTGTGCCGTACTCTGCCTGCAGTCAGTGAATGCCATGCTAGAGTACGTTTTTCAGCACAGATGAAAAATGAAGGCGGGTAGTCTTTCAAAACAGCTGCTCCTGAGGACTCAAAAGGAAAATAATTTGGAGAGCAACCCTCACATCAGTCACTTGGAGCGATGGATTTACGTCCTTCAACCTGCATGAGATCCACAGAGCGAGTATGACTCCATCCCAAACTGAAATCTGAGGTAGAAGACCCGTTTAAAATGTAAAACCAAACTAGAGTACTACCACTGGAAAAAAACCCACTAATCATTACCCTTCAGGAAATCACTCAATTTTCAGTCTTTCTGCTTCAAGTCCTGAAAATGAATTTTCCCCTAACGGTGCTTCCTTTGCGTACAGACCAAAAAATAAATGAGCATGAGGCTTATGTGACCACGGAGCAGGACGAGGGTCTGCACCTGTCAAATTAGCAGCTCTGGTACCAGGAGGAAAAAACCCACCACTGAACACGACGACCCAGACCACGAGCCCTTTGCTCGCTCCCACTCGTGAGCAATTACTCATCTCATCCTGCTCACCGATACCCTTCATGCTCATCGGGGTCAGGAAAAACAGCTTTGCGTTGGGTACCAAGTGTTCCTTCTCCACTTTAGAGATATATCCCCATCTATCTGTCCTTATTTACACTTTTCTTTGATGCCTTTACACCCTGAGGGTAAACTGCATCGTTCTCTAAGTGGATGCTGCTCTCTGATTTTAGCAGTCGTCCTTCTCCTGCCTACACGTACTTCCACCTTGCTTTGAGTCCAGCATGACTTTAAGACTCATCTCACTGCTTTTAACTTGGCTGAAGATGAATATGTATTTAAGCCACTGGTTAAAGTGTCTTTAATGATAGTACAGTTCATAATAATAAAACTGTCCTTGCCATAAAATGTACTTTCATTCTTTTGAAATTTTAGCAAGCCTATTAATTATTTTCTTAAAGACTGAATTTCAAAATGTCACTGCTGACATTTAAGGCTCATAAAAAATGCAAGCCTATCTCATCTGTGAGAAATTAGTCTATACAATCTATTTTAAGATGAAAATATTTATGAAGGAAGACAGTTGCCAATTATGAATACAAACAGAAACAAATCCACTTATAGCAAGTTGCTTTTTTTTTTTTTTTTTTTTTAATCTTTTACATACCAAGGGCATATTTCTCCCCAGCACAGTGGTGCCCAAAATAAGAGACATCTGGTGGCTATATGCTGTAATAGAATAGAGCAACTCATTTCAACGCTGTTAACCAATTCAATTTTTAAGTTTACTGCTTCTTGGCAAAGCTTTTTAGATGTTTTATTTATTTATTTTGACACAGATACTTCTGAGGCTCCTAGGCATCACAATCCCTATGCGTGGTGACAACTGCTGTTATCTAATTAAAGTGGGATTGTCATATTCACAACAGGCAAAACATGACTCCAAAAAGGAATTAGCAAGGCAGAGCGAAGCAGCACTAAGATTTAGCCGGGCAACCCCAGTGAGAATCGTACGGAGCCGGGCTGTAAGCAAAGGCTGCACAGAAATTTCGCAAAGGAAATCCTTCAGATGCTCAAAGTAATTAATATCCACTTGGGTTTCTCTGAATTGTTTTTCATTAGATTTTAATTAAACAAAAAAAAAGAAACAGCTGCAATTTTCTTTCTGAGCTTAGCGGCATCCTGGCGATCGAAACTTTTACAATTCTGAAACAGCCTTTCCACTTTTCATACCTTATTGATCCTCAGCGATGGTCTCATCTAATCCAGCCAAGCCTTCTGCACCTAAACCTGCACTCCAGACATAAAGCAATTACAGCTCCCCTTCTAACTCCCACAGCCCAGAAATAAAGTTCTCTTGTAGAAAGCTATAAGCCTCTCTGGGGTAATTAATAAATACACTGTCAGTCAGCTACGGTTCAAATGACAAAATTGCTAGCGCTGAAATTTCCAGGCTTGTAACAGCTATTTCTTCAGTAATAAGTATTTGTAGGAAAAAAAAACAAAAAACAAATCTGTAAGCACTAACAGAAATCAGACGAAATATAAACAAATGCTAAATATTTATCAGCAGAGGAAGTTCAAAAATATCCCTGCAGAAATAAAGCGGATGGCAGGCTAAATCCAGAGCCATTGAGTGTTCTTCGAAGGATGTGCTAGGAGGAACTTCATTTTCAGTTTGACATCGCTAAATCAAATTAATTCCTTCCTCCTATTCAATTGCTACATAAAAATCCTTGATGCCAAAAGGACACAGCTAAAAATGTCCCTAAAACCATGCCTGAATGCTGCACTTGATGCCAAAGCCTGCCCCAACGCCCGTCCACGCAGTGCAGGAATGCAATACTTCAAATAATGAGTTCGACTTTGGGGTTTTCCATCAAGTTTAAGGCCTAAATATCCTTAACAGGAACGTCCACCTGCACGGTCAGCTTCCCTTAGCACGGACACGGACACACGTCTGCGGTATCTCAATAAAAGAGGACCTCTGGGATACCAGGACTACGGATATATTATTTCAAAGAGAAATATTATTTCCTTTTCACATACCCTCTTCCCCACCAGACATGATCTTCACCTTAAGACTTCCTGGCTGAATTAAAGAACATTTGCACAGAAAAGTACAGCTGAACGACTTCAGCTCCAGTCACTCGTCAAGAAGAAAACTTTTTAAGCTCCCATTTCAATTTATTTTTTTTAAATCCTGGCATGCTGAAGTCAGCAGGAAGACATTTCATTGACTTTAATGAAGCCAGAGGTTCATCCTGAGAATTACTGTTTGGAATGAACACAGCATTTATATTATCTAATTTGAAACTCTCGTTTTTTTTGTTAAATGCAACCTAATGATATTTGCTATTTCAGAATTATCTTTAAAGATACACAAAGAAGGTTATTAAAACTCTGCAGTGTAACATTTTTAGTGATTATGGTTGGGATATTCATGTTTCAGTAACAGGGAAGTATTTTTAATGTGCAAATAGAAATTGTCATAAAGTTTCAGTTTATTTTCTAATACTGAAAAGCCTTAGAATCTACGAATTGTAATAGTCCAGCAAAAATCACTGTTGATATTTACACGGTTTCCTGTATTTTCACAGTACATTTTGCAGTGCTTTTCTCATTTATTATCCAATGTACTAGTACAGCAAGATAAAAAAACTGGAAAACTGGATAGATTACTACACCCACCTAATGGGTACCATTAAAAGAAAAAGCTATCAAAACTCAGCAGCAGCTTTTTATGCATTCCCCTCTATTACACCAAAATGAGTTACTGCAGCATTGTAACTCTGGTGTGGAACAACAAGAATACTCAATTTTTAAAGCTGCATGCAGGAATAAGCAGCAGGTGATTTGAAGCCATCGAAAAAGGACATTTTACCCAAAGATTTACTGAAATCTTCTTTGGGTTGTTTTTTTTTACCAAGTAGTGGGGAGTTAAGCTAAAAGCTACTCACTGCCAGGGTGTTCCTAGGCATGGAAGCCACACACTGTGTCGAGCAGAGGACTCTGAACTTCTCCAAACCAAACAGAAAACTTTTTCAGTGCCCACAATTTGGAGGAGCAAGATTCTGGTCCCCCTTACACCAGCAAAAACCAAGAGCTGAATTACTCTTGATCTACCTTAATGCAAAAGAAATCCATGTGGGATTTCCATGGATACCAACATATATTCCATTTTACTATCCTGTGTATTTTTAGTTTTGCTGCTCTCCTTAGCAATGTTCGAAAATCTTCTCTGAAGAGTTAAACACTTCAGTATTTAAAGTAGCTTGATGTTAGACAAATTAATTTTTCTTCTTTCCTGTTAGTAAGAGAGATGAGCTTAGGTTCCACTGTTCCCTTCTGTTCACCTCTCACATCTCATTTCTTGTTGAAACTGTTTTAAAGCTGATATAAATAGCTTTGCAAAGTAATTCTAATACTAAATGTCAAGAGCGATAGTGGTCTCATTCTGATTTATCCTTATCTGTTCCTCAGGCAAGTTAATCCTCAACCTGAGAAACTGTTTTCATAGCTCTATAATTTATGAAATTTTTCATCTAAATTATTTACTTTATGAATGGCTCCGATGAGTTGCTCAGGGCGTAAAGCTGTAATACTCAATGCTGAAGTGCTCAAGAACATGGTTTTTGTCTTTTTAAATCAAGAGACCACCACTGTATCCCATGTTGTAATTTCTATTGGTAGCCTTAATGCACGGCGGTGTTTTTACGCAGTCTTTTTATCCGACCTCTGCGCTCGCATTAGATGCGGTTAGGACCCAGAAATCACAGTGTCAGCCCAGGTTACAGCTCCAGAGAGCCACAACAGCAGCAAAGAGTCCCTGATCCTGAAGCACAACCTCACAGCGTCAGCCCATATCCTTTCGGAGAGCTGAACCGGCATCAACTCTGCCTGGGCTCAAAACCTGATGCTCCTGCTCCTCTTCCATTTCAACAAAGCAGCATCCAGAATCCCTTCCAGGAAATTTCCTCAGGCTTCGGCAACCAAGCCAGAAGGATGAACTGCAGGGCAGCAGTCCCACAAACGCGCTAACTGCTGACGGAAGACAGAAGAGGAGTACGACCGCTAGCCTAACATGGTGAAACAGACCTACGAAAACCTACGCCTTTAGAGTGTTCCTGCAAAAGCCCAGAGGCTTCAGATTCATTATCCACGTGACTTATTTGACATTAATAGCTATTTAACATTATCTATTTAATATCTGTATAGCTCAGACAGAAGGCAAATTTCTCAATGAACAAGTAGACAAAATCAAAGAGGCTGGAAAGGAATATTAGATAAGGCATTTGATGGACTTGCAAAAGAAGTGTTGTTTTTAAGACCTGCTAAAGAATTTTCAGGAGATGAAGCTCCCCTGTGAAGAGCTGGCCCTGTAGGCAAACCCATCTCATTATGCAATACACACTCCTAATAATCTATTAAACTACCCTTCTCCATTTCCTCCCGTTTCTAGCTTTACACAGTCAAACCTCCTGGCTGCACCAGGCAAACAGATTCCTTCTGCTTTGGATTAATAAATTCTGGCACTCATAGACCATTAGATGCTAGCTTAGGCACAGCAAGGTTAACACTGCGCTCTTACCTTTTCTTCAAATCACGTAAAACCTTCCAGAATCCTGATTTCTAACACTTTTTTTGCTGAGCTCTCTCCTATTTGTTGGTATCTCACTACTAATTTGGTGCCAGATCTAAACACTTTTAATTAAGTGCTTTTTCCCATACTGCTCCAAGACCTGAGTTTCGGCTGAGCAGGTAAATCATATCAGGACATTATCACCTTCATCTGAAACCATCCAACATTGCAAACTCACATCTAACGTGCTGCCCACTTTTGCACCACTCTTTCAACACCACCAGGCTTCCTCCACCCCCTAAGTACACACGTTGGAGATAAATCTTTACTATTTTTCCTATGTATCTTAACAGAAGTTTGCATCTTTTCAAAGCAATCTTGTCTTCTCTGCACATATATGAATCTTTTTTCTTCACTCTTTTTGTTTGATCTCACAGCTCTTCCCAGTTAAAACTCACCTGTAGCACAAAATTCACCTGTAGCACAATGTCCACTGTTATTTGAAAGAAAGGTCCTTCCTTATATTCCATGCAATCCTGAGAAGTTACCAGGTCTATCTTAAACTTGGCAGATTTAAGCCATGCACCAATATAGGCAAGAAAATAATAATACAAAAGTCTTTTTCAAGCTCATCAGTTTTTCTAATTTTATGATAAGATAGCAGGGTACATTCACCCACACTGAACATCAAGGGTTTTTACAGGAAAAATATCTCCTTGTGAAACATATTTTCCCTACTGGAAGGCGTGAAGCAAATGAAAAATGACAGTTTTAGTATTTTGCTATTTAGGTACAGATCTGCACCTTGTACAGTGAGGAGCAACCTACCTTAGATACAGAGTTGGCATAAAAATCCCCACATTTATTTATAAAATGGCAAACACATCTGATGAGTCCAAATGACAGCACATCAAGTTTTAGAATAAAAAGCGTGTATTTAGTAGTGCTTGGTTTATAAAAGAATAAAGGCCTGTGTCACTTCCCAACCTCTCCATCACCACGTTTCTTCACGTGACTGTATTCATTTCAAAGGAAACCCATCACGCAGAGGCAGGGACCTTGGCAGCCGAGTGCCTTTCACCATCCCTAATGCTGCAGGGGCTTTAGCTTTCTGCAAACCAAGGGAGGAGGGAGGAAGGCTTGCTCAAGCAGGAGCCCCAAAAATGTTTCTGGAGCTGGGTTAGCTGATGCGTACTACTAATTGCTGGCAAGTTCCTAAGGCAACTGGTGGGCTTGTCACTTTAGAGATTTGGAAAACATGCATTTCAGCCAGGTCAGGCTCTTGTGGGAATTTTAAGAAGCTGGATCTGGGAATGAGAAGAGGCAGAGCAACGGGTTGGGGCTGGCAAGTCCATGACCTCCGGTGTGCTGCCACAGGAGGACAGAGGTAGGGCAATGGGACAGAGCCTGCCATGGACCACTCCCTCCTATGCACGTTCATCAGCACATCTGGTCTCTCCCCACCACCGCAGCTGCCTTGTCCTTGCCATCAGCCACCGGTACTCAACAGGACATCATTTTTCTCTCTGTATCTTCTCGCTAGGTATCAGGCGCATCACTTGGCTATCTCTTCTTCCAGAGGATGCCACGCTCCTTAAAACTAATGCTTACAAGCCACGTTCAACAGCTGCTGGAAACCAGGTGTAACATAAATTAATAAATATTCCATGGAAAAGCTACATTAACTGCTTGCCCCTAAAGTGTTGTTTAGTGGCATGTCAGGCACAGCTGTGTAATCAAAGGATTACAGTGCTCCCGTTGCAACGCGCCTGCCGCACTCCAGCTCCTCGGTAGCTTTCCTGGCTCCCTCGCATGTAAAAACCAAATCAAGTAACCGGGACTGAATTGTAATCACGTCTTTCAGCCCCGGGAAACACAAATGAAACGGTCGTAGGGACAAACAGCTAGTATGACTGTACAACACGCTTTCCATTAGATACACAGATAGCCCTACATATTTTTAAGGGAATGGGTCAACAATGCTATACGTAATTAGCTAATTCTAGTGAAATTGCAGTGTAAGGGGAGCGATTGGTGTAATTCGGGGCTGCTTTGAGATAAGAACTTGTAGGAGCGTCCAGATCCTTTCCCCTTCACGTGAATAGCTGTATTTAGACTCCAAATCTGGCACCGCACTTCGTCAGTAAGAAAAACAGTGCACTTCACTAAGAAACATAAATAAATAAGAAATACTAATTTGTGGGGGAAAGCAATGAAGAAAAAAAATGTTCTCTTATTGGAAATCTACCTTGTTTTTCCACAGCACTGTGGATTCTTCCAGCCAAGCAACGTAACTACAGCCAAGGAGTATGGTGAGAATTCAGAGTTATCCCTCATTTGTGCAAGGTTCGGAGGAAAATAGGTGGGTGAAGGGAGGAATTGAAGCCTGAAGACAGCAATTAAAGAGCCCAGTTCAAACCAGGGTACAGCTCCTGCAAACTAAGACATTGGAAACAGGGTGCTTCACATCACCCAAGTATCCAGAGCACTGAATGACTTAAGAGCACATTGCCTGGCAGTTTCTGACTGTGGGATATACAGCCTTTAAGGATACAGTAACTGTAAAGGTAATTAAGAGTTAGGAGGGAGAGGGAGCCTATTGGCACCTGTTTAAGTCATGGCTTTATTGGCCTGAGTGATGTATCTGTACTGAAAGAGAGCTGGATGTTCTAACTTCCTAAATCAATACGTCATTTAGGCAAGACCAGACTGCTGCTGCTAGCTTATCTCTAGAGTAAGTACATCGGACCGTAATGGTAACACAATGCCGAGTTACAGCTTCTTAAAATTTTGCTCCCATGAACTTATGAGGAAGCACTCAGTATAGGATAAGTAGTTAATAATAATAAGGATTCCCCTCCTAGTCAGCAGAGGAATTTGATAAGAAATCCTTATTGGGGGGTGGAGGGATTGTAGTATCATGGTTAGCAATACCTCATAAACTTTGGGAGAGTTTGCTGTCATCCACCTAAAAACTTGATCTTAAATACGAATACTCTGAGAGGTACTTTAGTATTGGGACACAGTCCATCTTTAAAAACACGTGCAGTAACACTGAAATCACCTGGGCTACAAACATAATATTTGCCCACTGAAACTCCTGGTTCTCATAGAGCTCCTGCCACAGGTTGATTAAAATAATGTTAAAATATAAGCAGTATCTTACTTGCATCTCTATGATTATGCCTATGTAATCCCAACCTTGCTAATGCTGCTAGTGGATTATGTAACTTCATCCTTCCACTTCAACCACATGAAATAATTCAAATATGAGAGTCTGCTTCAACCTTCTCATTTATACAGTTTCCAGATACCTACTTTCAGTTTAGCAAAGAAGATAAAATCCATTACTGTCTTCCATTGAATTAGTAGAATTAAGTGTTTTGTAATGTGAATCTCCACTGATCCATCATGTTCCTGTTACAAACCACTCTGAATTTGAGATTAGTCCCCCTATTACAAAATCTGAACCATACAACTGTTTTCTTATTGATTTCAGAACTGCATGGTGACTGCACTTACAGACACAAAATCTAAGCACCATATAAAAAAAAAAAAAAAAAAGAAGAAGGTAGTTTCACTACTAAATCGTCATATAAGTAGTTTCCTCTTTTCTGCATTCAAATTGATTTTCTTTCTTTTGGCAGGTGAAGAGCCAGATGAATCCTTTGACTCGATGCCCAAGAGTGAAACAGCACCAGCAGCAGCAGCAGAGAAGCTCTCAGGACGAGACGTGTGACAACATTTTAATCCATGACCAAAAAAAAAAAAAAAAAGAGCTTCAAGACAACTATTCCACTGGTATTTACTGTTTATAAGTGAGTGTGTGTATCTACACGTGTGTTTGTATATAAAATATATATATCAATGTGTATAAATAGCATAGATATAAATACATATGCATAGTTCATATATATATTGCGACCTCTTATTGATGGAAATTTCCCTTTTTGCCAGAGATCAAGTAGTCCCCAGTTGGTATCAAGTGCAGTGCTGTTCAATTAGACATTTGTTTATACAAACAAGCACATATGATTTTCAGTCAAACCTTAAAAATATTTACTCTTCACAAACAGTTCCAGCACTTTGAGTTTTAATCTGTAATCTGCTCAGCTGACTACTCTGGTCTTTTAAGTCACAAAACACAAAAGGCACGTGTTTGTTCTGCAGGAGATGATAATGATTTTTTGTCTGGCTAACAATTCAAGAAGTGAAACCATTCTTATGTCATATGCAAGGAAATCAATATGAAGAGAACTTTAGGCCACAGAACCATATCGTAAAAAATTACAAATACATTTCCATATCTGAAATGTTCAGCAGGTGTTTAGATGCATCATCATAGAAATACTATCATCTCTCCTATTAACCTACAACTGTAGCAGTGTCTAAGAAACTCAATTCACTGCAGAGTACAATGAAGCAGTACAGGGGAAAAAAAAAACCAAAAACACACATATATGACACCACCGAAGTTCAGCTGGTGAATTGTTGCTTAACAGACTCTAACCATAATAACCCATCACTGAACCTTGACTGCATTCTCAGCAAAAGCATGCCGTGAAGCTATTTTTAACAGCCAACAGCTTGCATTTAAGAAATACCCCTCTTCACCTAAAAATATGCATCAGTGAACGACAACATCCATCCACGGCTTAAATGTAGGTAGGATGCGCTGCCGGAATTACATGAATCTTTCAGAGAAAGACGCTTCGCAAGTGTCCTCTCCCAAACCACCGTAAAACCAGCGCAATTAGTCACTGAGCAGGCAGCAGGGATCTGCCCAACACAGGCAGCCCGGCGAGATGACAGCAAATTGCATTATCTTTGTCATCATTCCGTCCTCCCCGGAGCACCAACCTGTCCAGGGGCACGTTTTAAAGAAGTCCTCCCCCCGCTTCCTCCGCTCCGCTCACCGGGGGATGCTGCACCCGGGGGGGGGGTGCCCCGGGGTGCCCCAGCCCGCACCCAGGGGACCTGCCCGCGGAGGAGGGGGGGGAACGCTCCCGGCCCCCCCGTCTGCTGGGGATAGGCACCGCCAGGCTTCACCCCGGAGTAAGGCGGGGAGCAGCCGGAGGTGTCTCCGCACCCCGAGCGCCGGCTGCCGCGGCGGGAGCACCCCGTCCCCGGGACCGCCCCCCCGGGGCTCCGCTCCGCCGGACCCCGAGCCGAGCCGTGCCGAGCCGTAC
>VXBL01010544.1:665140-698969 GCA_013400195.1 Aramus guarauna
CCGCCGGGCATCGCCCCCGCGGCTCGCCGGCCCCGGCAGCACCGGCATCGGCAGCACCAGCTGGCGGCTGGGCTTGCTCGAAAGCTTTTGGAAGGAGATGGGCCTCTCGTGAGGATCCTGTAGGAAATTCGAGCTGTCCCAAGCAAACGGCGTTGAGGTGGGACCAGCATCCCGAATGGTGGGGGGGGGCGGCAGTCCGAGGTGAACCCGAGGAGACACATTGCTCACATGCTGCCAGGTCTCCATCGCTTGAGCAAGTCAGACTTTCATACCGCGTACCTTGCAGATCACATGCAGCATGTACTGCCGTGGTCCGATTTTGAAATGGCAACAGCACAGAGATTGGCTAAGAAGCCAAAATCTACTAGATATGTACAAGGTTCATTCTCAACCAAGAGGATCCTACCGTGTATGCATAAATATGTGTGTACATCTAAAAGTATAGTCTGCTTATTAAGTCCTCCATGCGGTACATGCACATACTTTCTGTGACGTAGCGCGCACAGTTTCCCATGAAGGTTTTGCAACGCTTGCAAAAAATGCTGTGGCTGTCTGCAGCTGGCCAAGGTTTGTGTGAGCACACTGGAGGAGGAAAGCTCTTCAGATTTCCCTCCTAACGCTAAGTGAACCCACAGTTGGGCTTAAATCCACATGTTTAATATTCAGCACCATTATTTCTAAGAAGTTGAGATGATGAAGCATGAGCTAAATAAGAAAGAACAGTGCATATATTTTAATATTTCCTTTCGTAATCAAGTCCATCTTTGGTTATAACTTTCAGAAGCATCTAAAACTTACACAAATTTGTGGGAATCTGTTTTGAAGTGAAACCATATGTAACTTAATAGTAAAATACAAAACAGAAGCTTCCAAATTACACGGTTGTGATTGGGAGCCAAACAGTTTAAGGATTTCAAACGGGTGATTATACACCTGCAAGACCATATATAAATAACTAAGAGACTTGACTTAAAAATCACACATGCACAAGTTTCCTACAGCAGAGTGGATGTATCTCTGTTCAGGTCACATCTCATTCTCACCTAATTCTTAGTTAAAAAAAACCTCACAGAATAAAACACCTGACTAGGTGAAACCTGTGATTTATAAAATATTCACGCATATTCAGTGTTTCTGGTCCGGGTTAAATACGCTGCCCTCCAAGGCCTTTTTAGGTCTCCTGGGATGCTCTGAATAGCAATTATGCTTAGCCAGATTTCTGCATAATTATACTCCCTTCCTTTTTATGTATTTAAAAAAAAATTCAGAGACGCTGTCATGAAAACAAGATCTTCATTCCCTGGCAAAGTCTGTATTCTCACGATTCCCCACCAACCATCAGCTGGAGTTAATATCTTGATGGTGGCATCTAGACGTGGTAGCTCAGACTTCCAGGCACGCCATAAAGGTTGTGTCTACCGATCTTACAAACTATCTTCAACATTATCTGGTGGGATGGGGAGGAAAATACAAAATTTTGTGGCATAATAAATCACTGTCCAGAAACTAATTGTGTTACCGTGAACAATGACAGTCAGAAGAAGAACAGTCAGAATAAATAGTCTAAAAAATCTGAAAGCTAAGACTGAACTTTAATTCTCATGATTCGAGATGTTCAAGGAAGGCGGGAATGAAGAGATTTCAATATAGCAATTACAGTAAAAGTTTCTCAGACTAGATTGGTTTTCATAAAACTCTGCAACATATAAAGGATCATTTCACTATCAAGAATGCGTTTGTACATATTTCTTAGCTCCGAGCAGGCTTATCTGGTAAAAGAAGGAGAGCCCTTTCGGAGTGTTGAAAAGCAGGCACACAACTAGTAGTGCACGCGTGTGAATTTTAAAGGTGATTTTTTTACACAGGGGGGTCCTTCCTTGTTGCTACTGACCGCAGTTTGGGGCAGAAGTCTGGCGAAGAGGTCCGGTGGCTGGGTCCGACAGCAGCAGAACTGCGGGCTTATAGCCAGGGTCAGCTCCGGGATAAACAAATCAGATTGTGGCCTCAGAGCACCGCTGTAATGTGATGTTAATCCGGGGAAACGGACTGCTCTTCCCCCCACGTGACTTTTACAACATCAGCACCTTTAGGTTATTCTCACAAGGAGGGGTTAGAAATGCAGATGTTTCTGCTTTGTACTTCCTCTCTCCCAAACTCAGAAAACAGAAGTTCATTGCCCACAAGCACCCAGGAGGCTTTTGCTTCCCACTTCTGGTGCTTTTGGGGAGCCCTTTTCCCATGACCTCCCATCACCAGACGCTGCTTTCCAAAACTTTTCTCAAGGAACGTTGTTGCAGGGCACCTGCATAAACTAATACCCTTACATCAAATTGGGTAATCTCACCAGAAACGGATGTGGGTTGTTACAGGAAAAGACAAAAACTTCCCCAAAACATCTCTATCCCCCTTCTGCCGTGAGCTGTGAGGAGCAAACAGATGTCCCAAGTTCCCCAAGCATCCAGGTTCAGGATTCCCCCTTTGCCCAGAAAAGCAAAGGGGTAGCCAGAGCTGGAAGCAAATAATTTACTGGGTGGGGACCTCGAAACTCAGCTGGAGAGTTTCCGTGCAGTAAGCCTGAGAAACCACAAAGTGATATATATGTTGTACTTAGCAGTTTTAGGACTTCGACTGCAATGCCGCTGAGCCACTCTGCTGAGCAGAGGTGCAGCAAAGCCCGATTTCCCGCAGACGCTCAACCCTGTTGTAACGCGTGGCTGCTTTCTAACACAGGCTGGGGTTGGGACACGCAGCCACGGACACCCGTGGAGCCTATGTCGATCTTCTTCCACCTCTGAGGCTGGGTTCTGAGCTGTAAGTTGGTGCTTTGAGAAAATTGCAGAAAGGTTTTTTCTTCGTAGTGGTTTGTTCTCCCATTAAAATATTGGTATAATTCTCACTGGAATTAATGGAATGTATAAGTTTTAAAGAAATGCATTATTACTTTTATTTTCCCCATGGTATCCTGGCAACAGACACATTCCTAAAAGACAGATCACTAATTTCATATCTGATACATCCTTCAGCTCTCAGTAAAGGGTATATCAACCTTCAAATCCATGGCATGCTTTTTTGCTGTTTTCCCAACTTGGATTGGGAATTATTCTTCTTGGCATGCACATCACTGGACTGCATCTGGGAGTTCTTGCGCGGTCTTTAATTGAAGACAATGCCTTTTTTCCCAGAATAGGCAAAAATTAATACTGAGACATGATTAGATAAATGTGTCAGAATTTGGTTTCCCACAAATGGTCTGTTACATTTTAATAATGTATGTCCAGAGCCAGTTTCCCTTTATCTAACACTATCCTTTTATCTCAAGTCGTATGTCCTTCAGCAGCCTAAAGAATTCCTTTTTATTTGCGATATTTATGCCCTCCAAGTACTTGTTGAAGGGTATCATTTCCCTCTTAGTCATCATTTAGCCAAGCAATATATATTAAGTTCCTTTAATCTTCACTCATAACTCAGTCTCTTCAGACCCTTAATCATTTTTATTGCCCTTCTACGAATTTCTTCCAATTTGTCTGCATCTCTCTGACAATGAGGTACCCAGAATTTAATGCCTCATTTTAGGTGTGATCTCCCTGCAGCAATACAAAAGATGTTACCTCCTGCTACTTTTATCTACCACTGATTTAACAATGTGCTGGAATCATGAAGTAGCCGGGAATCAATTAAAATAGATTTTAAACGGTTCAGCGCTCAGAATTACCATAATGCTTTTGTGGCACCACACGCAACGAGAAGGCTTGACGCTGGTTGAAACCTGCTGCTTTTGGAAATACGTGCGCGTGACTTCTAGGGCAGGCAGCGCTTTTAAACCTGCTGCATGCACAGCTCTGTGTTTCTCCAAAGGAATATGCACAAGGAGTTACGATTTAGAAGACACATGGAGATGGGTTCAAATTGGCACCACAAATAGCTCACGCGTGCTGATGGCTGAGGGCTTCACGCTGCTCCTCCTACAACTCGTAGCTTTGTGACGCCAACCGAGGGCTCATCGCAGCAACCGTGAAACTAGGTGAGCCAGCAGCCAAGGAGCTTGACATTAGGTTGGTTCAGGCTCTTATTTAAATTGTTTGCTTTAATAAAAAAAAAAAAAAAAGTCTTTAGAGATCCGTAACACATCTGAGCTTTGATTAAAGAAGAGCTTGAGATAGCTAAGCACCAGACTACATGGGGAAAGATGCCCGAAGACCTCTCAGATCTTTGCTAAAATGATCAGGTAATGGGGAAGGATGCTCTAAGACTTCTCAGATCTCTGCTGAAATGAGCAGGGGGCTTCTCTGTCGCCGTTGCGGGAGGTTCCTGCTTAAAGGCACACACCGTTGCCACTGAAGCCGACGGGAGCTCTGCTCCTGGCTTCTCCTTTCCCCATCTGAACATCCCTGTTGTTTCATACTCTCTTGTGAACAAGGAGGGAAGAGTTTTATTCTCGGAGGCGTTTAGTTTCTGTTACAGAATATCTTTTCCCCTCTGTGTCATACATTTAAACTGTCACTCTCCAGATCTGTTATGTACATTAATAGATTTTGTCTCTGAGCCACTGGTGGGGAATTGTAGGTCACTGGGCCATTCGCGTGCACTCCGCCGCCCGGAGATTTTACTGCCACGTTGTTTATTACTCCTCCTCCATCTCCTGAATTTAAAAATTAAGCATTTAAAATTTGATCAGGAATGTGTTTTAATGAGCGCTTGGATTATATTATTTCCTTAACTAATTTTGACCATTCTAGCTACTTCAAGAAAAAACAAATTAACCGCATTTTATAAGTTCTTTACCCCACATATTCTAGTCTTTCTTCTTTCCCTTCTCTGGCTTCTCCTCATGCACGCCTAAATCTGAGGTTCCCTGCAAGCCCCAGCCTTCAGCAGGGGCTTCAGAGTGGAAAAAAAACAGATTGTGGCATGAAGCAAATATACATATAATATGTGTGCATGGATGTGCATGCACATATGCATCTTTCCTTAAGAATTATTTACATTCTGGATAAACACCTCATATTGCTGGACGAAAGAATGACCCTCTCTTTTAGCCATTATGTATAAATATTTCAAGTACCAAGGCTGATTTGTTAATGTTGAGTTTGTGGGATAAGTGCTTCCCATGTGGACTTAATGTTTGTGGCAGTAGAAATTCGTGTCTGAAGAGCAAACCCTCTTGGAGGGGATCCAAGGGGACACGAGCATCCCTCACACCTGATGAGAAGCTGCTACCTGGCCAGTATCAGGGTGGGGAGGGACCAAATCTGGAGCCCAGCTATGCGGTCCCACTCTGCCATGCTTTTGCACACTCCATTTTAGCCCAGACGGTACCTGATTCGGGGAACAGCATGGTCAGCGACCGTTCCCATAGGTATGAAGTCACTGATGAGGTCAGTGCATGAGGTCAGACTGCTTTTAAAAGAAGAGGGTTTACTTGTGCAGAGATAGCCCAAGCCATGCTCCTTTCCCTCTGGACCAGAGGAAGGGCCCCGACCCTGTACAGCTGCAAAGAGATGAATTTCCAAGCATGTTTATGCTGGATTAGCCTGCATTTTAGATATACAAATGAAGTCATTTAACTTGCTAGATGTTGTATGAAAAATATCAAGATAGATAAACTGTCTTTACCTTCAAAGTTACGAAAACCATGATTACAAAGATAAATCACATACCTCCTTGTTGACATAATGATAAATGTTTTCTCCAAGTGTTATTCTTTCTGCTAATTTCAGAAAAAAATGAATATTCCTTTTCTCTGCTTGCCTTTTTTTTTTTTTTTTTTTTTGCTAACTCAGGCTTCGTTACAAAGTCATTTCAATTTGCAATCATTCTTCCAGTCCACCTGCAATGACGGAACTGATAAACACTTTCTTACATTATAATTTTTAATGAGTACCATAGTTGCAACAGAATTTTGGCTTTAGGAAGAATACCAGAGATGGCAGAAAACAGAGAGATAACATTCAGTCTCTATCATACAAGCTAAAGAAATAGCATAGGAGGGATGAATTTCATACATATATTATCTATTCTTAACGCATTTTTTTTTTTTTCTGATAAGTTTCTACTCACATAGTTAAAACACTGCCATACTTGAATCTGTAAGGAATCTCTTAGTTTCTCCTCGTGCTGGTTACATCCTCTCTCCCAGTGCCTAAAAGCTGAAACGTAACAGCAGAGCTTCTGCACACTGGTAATATCTTGCTGAATCAGGCAGTTTGGTGCAAAGCCAATTCCTGTGACTCCTGTGGTCTCGCATGAGAAATTACTTCTGTTGAATAAGTGTTGACCATTTAATATACGGCACTCATGACTCACCATATATTCCAAAAGCACTCTGAGATATTTCGATACTGTCTCTGTATTTTTACAACCTAAACATATTCCCTGGAGATTTATTCAGCTTTGCATGCTCTTTCTCATGCGCATTTCCAGGAGTTGGATGGGGGAGCAAAGAGGGAGCCTAACCACTGCAGGCAGCTCACTTAATTTAGCACAGTCCTGTCCTTTCCAGTTCACCCACCTGCAAAATGGGAATAATAATAAGCACTTAAAAGAGAGTATTCACATGTCTAGCTTGAGACCTCTAATGTTAGGCGCTCCAGAGGCTCAGCAGAGAGAAATAGCTTCTAATTCAGATGCTTTGAATGGGCTTCTAATGGAGGCTGCTTCTCTCTGCTGGCAGTAAGGGAGACCAAGTTCTCAGCGCAGGCACCCCTACATCAGGCACTTCACTTAGGTGCCAGAAGCCAGACACTGTGAGCATCCTCTTTCATACCTCATCCGGCAGCCGTTTCCATGCTCAGCTTTCCGCCGTGGAGCAATATCTGATTAATTTGGTGGTTTTCCACATATGCAAAGTGGAGTGGGTGGCAGGATGAAGACCGTGCATGCCCCCAGTGATCAGCAAGGGTGAATGAATTAGTATTTCAATAGCACTTTGCATGTATTAAGCTCAGTGAAAGTGCTATTAATTATCAATATGGTCAGTCATTATTATTCATTAGTGGTTAGAGCAAACTACCGAGACTCAAGATCTTTGCATTTCAGTCTCAGGATTGCAACCGTGTGATATTGAGCAAGTCACTTTGCTTCTCTTGTCTTCATTTTGCCTGTCATTAGGATATCTGCCTCATTCTTAAGTGTGATGTGAACCTTAATTAGGCTTGAAAAGAGCTTTGAGAACTTCTAGTGAAAAGTGAAATATTAATGTCAAGCATTACTATAGAGCAGATGAGACAGAGCGATAGTCTCATTGCTATTCAAAGAGCTCAGACTGGTGCCATGGAGCACGTCAATGGCTTGTGAATTCTACCCAGAAATACTGAGGACGGAGAAGCACACCGGGCCAATTCTCCTCAAAGTGAGAGCCAAGAAGCACCACCGGGGAGTTCAGATTTGGAAAACCCATCCCTCTGCTGCTTTTCTTCTAGTTGCACAGGCAAACTGCCCATTGGTATGCACAAAGGGATATTTAGGCATCTAAATATCCACTCCTGGACACAAAAATACAGTTTGCGAGTGTGTTTCACATAGAAGGACTGGCACGGAAATCAATCTTTATTTCAGAAAATCTTCTCTTTGGTGTTTAGTCTTTGTGTTGATAATATGAATTAGATCCTTATTACAAATGAGCCTCATGTCCCAGAAACTAATGTGCTTTGCTCAAGAACCAAGACTTTCTGCATTTCATCATCATTCTGTTCGTTAATGATTCATCTTTCCTGGCAATGATGAGAAGCGTTTATTTCCCTGGAGTATTTCTGGATGGTAAAATTGTCATGTTAGTTGTGGGCCACTGATGCTCTATTAACTCGCCAAGTCTATATTGCCATATTTAATCACGCTGTTTGGAAACCTGGCCACCTTCCTTCACACCTCTGGTTGCCATGATACCCTTTGGCCATTATTAATTTATTCAATTCACTTTTATGCTTAAGACAGCGGCTGCCAGCTTCTGACTGCTTGAAAGCATAATAGCAGGACAAAATGAAAAAAATGACAGTGACATAAACACTGCTGAGAGGTCTTAGTCTGCATTTGCAGGACTGTTGTAAATCAGAGTGGTGGAGAGAGACAGATTAGCAATGCCAGTGTAGAGAGGTGAATGTGCATGCTGGAATCTACACATTCCTGTAAAATGCATCTGCGTTTCATTTATACTCGGTGCTAGAAACGCTGTCATAGTGTTGTGGGGGGAAAAGGCTATGTTGATAGCGAGGTCAAGCTCTTGCACAGTTCCTTAAGCTCTCCAGAGGGTCATTGACTGAGTTAGTACAGGCTCCCACAGTCGTACAGCCACATTTTTTTATTTACATCTACCATCCTCCTTACATCTCCCAGTCAGAAACAGAGACATGCATTATTCTAGGCTATCATGTGCAATAAATTCTTCTTCATTCTGAATGTCTCAGAACTTCTATCACCAGGTGTTTGCTGATACTCTCCATCCCATCGTAAAATCCAGCTACCTTCCCCAAACTAGAAAGCCAAACCAAAATAACTTCGATGAGTTACATATCCACACATACATAGTGTTTGTTGAGACATTATTGGTGAATCTTTTGGATAATGTCGCAGCATCAGCTAATGCAGGTTCTCTGTGAGTTTGACCACACGCTTCCCTCCACCAAAAGATTGCGCTCAAGAAAGTTACATTAATGCAATGTCAGGCTTGAGATCTGCCATCTGCTACAGCAGGAAACCTGGAAGTTGGATTCAACTATCAGAACCAATGCTTGGCTGCTCTGCAGTTGCCATCTGTAGGTTTTTTTATGTCACTGTTTATTCTGTTCAATTTTTGCCTTAGTGTGTAAAAATGTCCACAACGTATAAAAGCAAATAAGCAATGTGGCTGGGTTCAGGGCAGTAAAGACAATAACTTTAAAATTATCAGATTTTTAAGACTTAAAAATCTTAAGGCTTAACCTTACGTAAACCCTTGGATTTTAAATTTAAAACCTCTATGCTTAGTATTTGAAACCTTGCAATATCCTGATTCCCTCTGACTGCACTTTCAGCAAATTGCCGTACCTCTTGTGTTGGACTAAAGAAGTAACGTACATTTGAGAGCTCTTTTTTCAGAACAGATTATTCGCTCTGTTGTAGAACATACTACTACTGGTATCGGTTGCTCCTACAGGAGTGTTTAGGTCAGCACAGCATATGCTGTAGTAAAATCATACAAAAAGCTTTGGTGCTCGGTTTCATGTACTCCCAGTCTCAAATTCAGCCTATATGAGAACAAAGAAAAATTCTTGGGAAATATACAGGGATGCAAAAATCTCCATATTGGAGGTGACTCTCTTTTAAAAAATACAAAGTGACGCGATATGGAAGGGAGCAAACTTCTGTGTGGCTGACTCATTTATTAAATGAGTCCCACAATGCATTTGCTTCCACAAACTTTTCTTCTCTGGTGGGCTGCAATTTCAGGATTCTGTCCACTCGTCCAGGATTTCCAGTGGTTCACACCAAGCAGCGAGACTTCTGCAAATGTTTGACGTGTCTCCCACAGTAAGGGAGGTCAAACATACAGATCGTTCACAGCCAGTTCAGTGTTTCTGGGCCGTGCTGGGCCAACTGGTCTTGCCTGATGGGCACAGATGGGCTGGAGACGGCCGGGAGGTCTGATGTACCTTGAGCCGCCTGAACTGACTGTGCATTGCAGATCACCTGCGGACAGGACGTCTGCGCCTTCCTGGAAGCTCTCAGCTCCCTGGGCATGGGACAGTCCTAGGACATGACCTCTGGCTTTGCTTCATTTTACAATATAGGAACGAAATTATGTGCCAGCACGGTCGGCCCTGTTAAATCAGCGGCGGAGCTGGGCTGGTCTGTCCTGACTGCAGCTAAGGCTGCTACAAGCTCAGCTGGTGTACAAACCATAGGGAAAAATGATGTAAAAGGAAAGCTGTTCAGATGAGAAAATGCAGAACTGCCTAGAAAGGCAGCTGTAGCACCATTGCTTTTTTTTTCTTCTGGATCAAAAAAGAAATGTCAGTCTGACCTATATGCTGGGATCCACGCAGAACCCCAAAAGACCTATATACACGCTGGAAGACAAGTGCCCATATGGTGTCTTCATTCATTCATCGCAGTGCTGGTAGGCAGCAGAAATACCTCAGGGAAGAATTGTGGCTGAGAAGATATTTTTAATAAAACAGACTGCAGTGATCTATATTAGGAAATAATCATTGAGCCTTTTTCACAAATATCTAAATTTCTGTTTCACATACTTTCCCTTCCAATGCTGGCAGACAAAAAAAAACAGAAAAGAAAGCTTTCTTGTACTGTAAACACTGAGAAAATTTCCCAGTTACTGGTGTTCTACTGTATCAAGGTTACTGTTAACTTTATTAATATTCATTTTCATTTACACTACTGCAAAGTCATTAATGTGATAAGAGTGTTACTATCTTCATAACAATAAGTATTTATTAAAAGCATGTACAGTGAAAATTCGTAATATGATGAAGCATTGCAAAGTAAAATGCAGTGAATCCCTTAGGAAGAATAATAAAGATTTCTTGCTCTTGTTATTCCTCCCAACAACTTTACAGTATTAAAAAAAAGCAAGATAACAATGCAGGCTGGAAGTCGCTTATCAGAATTTGCAAGTGCTCTGAGTGTTTATCCTCAGTGAAAGCTAGAGGGATCCATTTCTAGAAAATTATTATTGTCTGCCCTTTTAGCAAGAAACTGTCTTGCTGTTTTTGTTTAATTAAACTGCCGCTGTCAATTGCCACCTGCACATAACGTAAAAGTATTGAATGCTGAATTGAAGGCACTCGCCAGTCACCAGGGCGTCGTGAACTCCCTTTGCAATCCCTGCACATTTATGGAAGGCGGGAGGTGTGTTGCGAGATGAAATTCCCCGTTTCTGTCCGTTTCCCACTTCCTTCAAGCAAACAAAAACGATCCGTAATTGATGTAGCGCCATTGATTAAAGCATTAGCATTTCCATCCCAAGATTCAATAGTTGCTTTAGTCCCCAACGCTTCACGTTTGTCGAGCCTTTCCTGTTGTCCTGGCTAGGGCTTCCTCCCGGGGGGCTGCAGCAGGATGCTGCCCGCTCTGCTCCGCTCCTCTGACTCCCTCCCAGCCCTCTGCATCACAGCCCCAGCCAAATCGGGCGCTCCTCTTCCTCTCGCTACCGCCACGTCCCTCTATTTCCAATTCTGTAATCAAGGTTTTATTCCTGCCTTTTTCTCTTTTTTTTTTTTTTTTCAGATGAAAAAGTGGTTAGTTTTATGCTCAGCTGTTTACCCAGGCTTGAGGGCCGGCAGCTACACGAAGGTAGCGCGGTCCCAAAGCACAGGAAAACAAAGAGCTGTCCTTTCTGCCCGTACGCTGTGTTCCTGCAGCTCGGCTGGAGACTTCCTCAGGCAACAAGAAGTCCCATCGCCGGGCTGCAGCTGAGTCTGGCAAGTGTTGCTGCGTGAAAAATGACAATCTATTTTTTTCTTTTAAACTGGCCACCAGCTGAGCAATGGCTCCTGGTACTTTCTGCTGTTGGAGAGCTGAAAAGGTGACCTCTGATAAACTTTCCAGGCCAACAACCTCTTATACTCGCTGCCACTGCGCACTGTAGCTGAGGACTGCAGTTTGGTTATTAGCTGCTCCAGAAGTCCTCTCCAAAGCCTCCCCTTTTTCATCCCAATGCTAGCCCAAAAAAAAGTGTGAGGACAAGTGTTAGTGACATATATGGTCCTAATGGCATTGGATGCAATCTCTGACCAAAGTAACCGAATTCTCAGGACAATGGAACCCGAGAAGCTCCACTGCCAAGACTTTTTTGGAGTCTAATTTTTCCGTAGGGAACTCTTTTCAGTGGAGTTGAGGGCTTTGTGCTCTTTCCAATTGCCATCCATAAAAAGGTTGTTCTCCATCAGCTTTGGATGTTGAGGATAGTAGACTCTGGGGTAAGATTTTCCATGATGAATCTTGGCTGTACAGTCAGGATAATGTGTACCTGGACTCCAAGCTCTATTTTCAAGGTGTATGGAGATATAAAATACCATTACAGTAGAGCGTAATGTCCATTAGGTTCAGTTTTCCTCCTGTCTGGTTGGCCCAGCACAGTGCACTGGTTTTGTTTATGGATAGACTGGACCAATGTTCAAGTATTTACTTGAATACCTGCTCATCCCACATACCCATAAATCTTTATTTTCAGTAATTTTTGTAGTGTTCTCATCACAGGAGGAACTCTAATGTCCCAACCTGCTCTTTTCCAGAGGTGTGTTATTGCCCAGGGCTATTCTCACGCTCTCCCAGGTTTGCTGCTGTCCTTCAACTCCCTTCACCCGGCTTGAGACACTCCCTTCATACCTGCTGCTCCTGCAGAAACTGCTGAAATTTCTCTTCATCTTTTTAGCAAAGATACCCTCTGCCCCAGCTCTTTCAGATCACAAAGGCCATTTTGGTGCGTGGGCTTGCTAAAACATATAAATAAAGTGTGGAGTCATGGGAGCTTCCGTGCTCAGAGATCTGATCGATGGTTCCCACTGGAGATGAGCATTGGATGCCACATTTCACACCCTGCTCCCCGGGTGCTGCCCTGTGCTTGCAGAAAATATAATGCCTGTGCTCACTCACACTTCTGCTCTGGAAAACAAAGAGAAGGCCAGGTATCCTGGAATATGCAGGATATCCTGGAATAGATCTGGGAGGAGATGCACCTGAGATGGGAGACGATGCTGGCATGGGGACGCTCAGCACAAGGAGAGGGACTCTGCCCGTGTAAATCATAATTTCCATCAGTTACAGCACCGCCGCCAATACCGTTCTCGTATGTACCTAGAAAACATTGCTGCACAAGCATTTTCTGAAGCATGTTAACTTTACTTCTAAGGTTCCCAGCAGTTTTTGCCCATTTCAGGTAATACGCTTAATTTATATCAGAGATGTTACTTCAAATAATAATACGAACACGATAAAACACAGAGGTGAAAGAACCACAGCTAAAATGACACATTGATTTTATGTCCCAGATGCCTTCACTTTTCACTTACTATTAGAATTCTCTCTTCTCTCCGTATTACACATTTAGCGTTGATGCATCCCAGCAGAATCAACAATCTTTTGTAAAAGTTCTTTTCAGTCTCAGCCCTTTTTGTGATAACAACTAAAAACAGTACGGAAGGAAGATTTGTATTATATTTGTGTGTGACTAGACTATTGATCTCTCAGCCCCAAAAAAATAAGATTAAATGAGTGTGATTTTTAAATTTGACCAGGAGGAGGGTGTCAGGATGAAGCCAAGCACGGGTCAATGAGGTGTGTGATTCTGCAGGGACTCCAACCACCTCAGAAAATCAAGTTGTAGTGTTTGCATGACATAAATTCAGCTTCTTGAACTCAGTGGGGACCTGGTTTTCTCCAGGGAACATTTTCAGCCTTTTTTAATTTATCTTACTCTGGTTGCCTACACGCTGCAGAGGGACAGCAGCCTGTTCTGGCTTGCAAGGGATGATCCCTGTCTTGACCACCTCCATTCCTACCCCTCATTCACCCAAATCCATCTTTGATCCCACTTGTTTGACCGAGGGCTTTCCCCTTGGGAGGGTGGAGAAGGCTTCACAGAGGATTCTCCTCTGAGTTTCGATTTTTCTACAGTGAAGAAAATGTGCCTATTTCTGGCACGAGGTCCTCGTATCTCACCGCCAGCTGCTCAGACCTCTTCTCATCTCAACTAGGACTTGGCTCGTCGTAGCAATCAGGAGGCAGATTGGTCTGAAGGGAAACAGCAATGCCTGTCTGACACTGTGCTGGGAATTTTTTCTTCCTTTTTCTACTATAAAGCATTCTTCCTTCCCCTGCCTGCCCTTAAGAATCTAATTAGTGGCCTAATTACCACCCCCGTACTATGCTCTAGCTGACCTTTGCTGGCTCATGTTCTCAGCCTGCCTTCCCTTGTCAATACAATTTTGTGTCGCAGGTCTGCAAGGTCTGTGCTACTTCCTCTGTGCATCGCAACGTCACTGCGCTCTACTCAATGGTTATTTTTATTCTGTACTCCAGCAAAATTGAACTGTGAAAAGCCTGTAAATTTTCGACCTCGAGAGGCTCTTCATTAAGCAACAAATAACGCTCTGCACCTACTTGATATTACCCTCCTGTTAGCTGTTTGTCACGCGATGTGCCTTCCTCCCCGCTCAGCCTGCTGTGTCAGTTCCACTCAGCTGGCAGAGCTGCTGCTTGCCAAATAACTGCACATTACATTATGTTTTCTGATCCTCTGGCTTTAATATAAAAGTAACAGCATCGGTTTTATCCTCGCTGAATTTGATTCAAAGGCTCGTGCTATCTCACCATTGCTGTCAGATGTCAGCAAGCAGTATTTCACAGGACCAGATCCCGACACTATCCTGCGGGAATAGCTTTTTACGGCTTCAACGCCACTGCTGTTGCTAATGGCATTTCCACACAAAGAGGTGCTGTCCAAAATAATGAGCTACATTTAATGCATCGATGCTCTGTTCCTGACACTGTCCCACCAGGACACCTGGCAGCCTCGGCAGCCCAGGTACCCCACGTCTTGGGAACGGTTTGAGCTCCAACTCCTTTGCAAATCCTACCTGCCCTTGGGGCAAGTGGTACCACAGCTCTCTGATAGGTGCATTATGAATTTTCAAGACACAGTGCATCTAAAAGCCAACCACCACCCTGGGAAGTATGTCATAAAACAAATATTCCTTTCCTGCTGAAATGCATTATTAAAGCCTCTACCCTATAAATCCCAAGTAGATAACACTCTCCATGGCACCTTGTAAAATAAGCAATTTTCTGCTACCAAGGAAACAAATTCTTTTTCTCAATCGTATCTAAACTCCACCAACATGGTGACAGACACAACATTGCATCTGAGTTTGTTTTTGACAGCCTCATACATTTCTAACTCTGTCAACAAGAATAAGTGTATGAAGCTTTTCACTTTAAAGAGCTCTGGAGCAAAATGGACTTTCTGGGACCTTTTTCACCCTTGTCTATACCAGACTTTATGCCATAACGTTTCCCACCATTTCCACCACTGCAAGCGTGAGGTAGAATTTAAGTGCCAAGATCAAATCCAGACCAAGTAGCCTTTTGAACAAAGGGAGTGAGGCTGGGATTAGACAGACAGACATTGTAGGTTCCCAAAAATATGCTTTTTCATCCTCTAGAGCATGTCAGGATGAAGGTCGCCAGGTATCATCCCTCCCCAGATGCTGCTGGGGCAGAAACAAGGAACATCTGCTTGCTGTATCAAACAGCCTGTTCTTGCACGGGGTCTGTCATGACACGAGTGCTTTAGATACCAGCACATTTAACAGTATTCTTGGAAAATTCTCTGAAAATGCTGTTAATGCATGAGAAAAGCAAGCAGCAGGATGCAGTCATGACTGTGCATACTGTCGCCATCACAGCCCTTGCTAAGACAGATGTGGAACAGGACCAGGAGACGTGCAGATTTGCAGCAGCAGAGTGTTTGAGGTGACCTACCAATTTTGACTACATTTTCCAGTTTCCTAATGAAACTGTCAAGATTTTGTTTCAATAAGATGTTAGCTTCATTGTTTCTTTGGGTTTTGTGGTTTTTTTTAACTATAGCACTACAGTACTCTTTCTTGATTATTGTATCAGCAAATGTTAACATTTTATTCCAGTTGGAAATGAGAAGACATGAAGAAATTCCGGCAGTTGCCTACAAAATGAAACTGCTATTTTCTAAATAGTTTTAATCAGCTACCAAGACATCTGAAAATAATATCCTGTTTTCATCCATTATGAGCCTATGCAGGTATACCGATTTATTACAGAGTGAAAGGTCTATCGGATCGTTCATTTCAGAAAGCTATGTAATCATAGAATCATAGACTGGTTTGGGTTGGAAGGGACCTTAAAGATCATCTAGTTCCAACCCTCCTGCTATGGGGAGGGACACCTGTCTCTCTCATGTTCATTTCTAGAGCAATAGAGTTAACTTAGTAGTTTGTTGTTATTTTTCTGTTCTTTGATGCACAGAGTGTATCTCCCATGTATTGAGCATCTTCCAGAAAAGTGTTCAACATCAGCAGACCTTCCCCAGCTCCATATGTGACCACAGATTTTAAATACAGGCATTGCCTTTTTCCTTTAAAGACAAAGTTAAATTCAAAAAATCTTTATCTACATTATCAGGCATTCAAGGAGCAGCCTGAAGCCAAAATAAATTTGTCTCATATTATGGGTGAAAAATGGCTTGTTCTCCAGCTCAGCAAAGACAGATCACTCAGCATAAATCCCTCGTATTAAAGCTCCTGCTTCTCGCTACCAATACAGAATTCCCAATGAGAAGAAAACATACTTTCCTTTTCCTCCTCATTCTCACAGTTCACACAAGGAGTAGCCTATGCATTTAAAAGCATTTCTATTTCAATATTCAAAAAGAAAAGCTTAAGTGGGTAGATATTGCAGTAGGCTTCTGTAGTGGTGAAAGGTCTGGACTGGAACCACTCTGCATAATTATACTGGGATATTGGGGCAAATTCACATTCACCTCAAAGCCCATCCTGTCCATGAGAGAGCTGCGTAAATATTTGAGTAAGATCTTCAGGGAGCTGATCTACCCCTTGAGAAGGGTGATACCAAGGAGCTTATCTTGTGTCTATCAAAGGAGTATCTTCAGTCATGGGTCTGAAAAAAATGTATGAGAGAGTGCGCTAACCTGGGTATGGCAAGGATACTGTTGAACTAGGTAGCTAAAGACAGTAAGGTATGCCAAGTCTCAGAATTGACCACTCTTTAGTGTTGCTTTTCCTCTGATAAAACTTGTAACAAGCTCCTTTCCGTGTGTCTGAGGAGGAAACGCAGGACCCGTGTCAATGAGAAAGGACCCACAGTGCCACTCGGTCCTGCCACGAAAACCAATTAAAATTCCTTCATAGGGAAACCAACTTTGGGTTGAGTTTTTTTCAAACTGCTATTATAAATAATAGCAAGGAAAAACAAAGTTTTTCATTTGTGCAAATGCTTTGACAAAGTTGTGCTTCATCCTTGTGTAAATATTGCTCCTGTAACGGTGCCAAGGAATGGCCTTGAGTGTCTGCAGCCAAAAAACCCAGACCTGCTCCTCTCTGAGTCCGTGAGACCTACGTATAATTCATGTTTGTGGCCGGTATTCCAGCTCTTCAACAATTGTCTATGAACCCCTCCTGGGGAAATCCAGACTGCCGTTCCCCGACTTCTGTGTAGCATTTCAGGGATGGCCATGGCAAGTTTTGCAAGGAAAAACACTTTTATTAGACAAACTGACAAAGCTGGAGAAAAAGGGCAAGCTTTCAAATAAGCAATTCCTTTCTGAATATTTGGACTTGCATGCTTGGGTGCTTATCTGTTCTTTTACAGTAATCCAATAAAAGATAAATTCTCTCCCCCTAGAAGCCATTACCTCACTTAAACCCTAGACCACCATGGCTAAAATACCATGGCTAACTACAAAGATGATGACGGAGACCTGGAGAAGGGAATCTGTTTAACTAAAGAGAGATAACTTTATACAGAATGAAAAGAAATGTAATAGCTCTATTGCATAATTTGGCTGTATTCCTCATTTTGGCTTCTCCAGTAGCTTGTAGCTTGCATTTGAGTGGGGAAGGGAGAGAAACTCCAGGCAAAATCCAGTCGGAGGTGGTATCTGTAGGATGTGTCTCAGCTCTGAAATTTCCATTGAATCTCTAGCTCCCATATTTCATTTCATAGCAAATCCTAACTGTTAGGCACAAAGCTTTTCCCAGTGCCTCTGGAAACTAGAGGATTCAATTAACTTTCATGAAAAGTGATGTGAGAATAAATAGAAATTATGTGGTTTTGAAAAAACACAGGCTGAAGCTTGAAAACCTGCAGGCATTTTATGATCTTGCCATTTCATAACCCATGAGCTTGCAGATTTGGAAATAAAATTGCAGATGGAGTTGAATTTAAAAATCCCATAGGATGAGCTCCTTGATTTTGGTGAGGTGTCCAGACTAGACTTTTCATTCCAAGATAGTGCTTACTTACATTCCAATCTAAAATTCAGAAAGACACACGTAGGGTGCACTGCTGAAGAACTACCTGCTATTTTCCCGGGGGGGAGAATCCCTTCCTCTTATGTATAAGCAGGCTAAGGACAAACCTCCAATAAAGCATTAAAATCTTCTAAATTCTGCTCCTGAGTCTGCACCGCAAGCATGACTTGGACCATTCTCCAGCTTATCGCTACTTTAAAAATTATGGCTTTGTACAGCAGATACATGCAAGTGGGTCATTAGTCTTACAGATATCTGCAGATGATTTCGTGATCATAAAATCGCCAACACAGAAAGTTTCTGAGCGTGCCTTCTGGTGCCAAGGAAGGTAAAAGCTGAGGAGCACTGTCTGCCAAGGAATTTTTAGTTGCTGTGTTATAGTCAATGCTTTTAGTATCTCTGTTAAATAAGTCAATAGACATTTTAATGAGTAGAGCTGCCATTACAGCATCTTCCTGCATGGAAAAGACTGCGGGCATATAACAATGTGGGGTTTTTTCCGAATCTCTACTGTTGTCCAGGTACAGGAAAAAATGTAGTTATGGTTCACCGTAACACTAGGTGTAAAACTCCTCAGTTACTTACAAATTATGATAGTCAGAACTACAAAAAGCAGAGAAAGAGAGAAATATGGGGAGGGACATCTATTTCTAATGGAAATCCACAGGAAATCTGAACTTCAAAGACAAAAATCTTATTTTAAAAGGCAAGGTAAGGCAGTTAAAATGCCCAATTATATCTTTGCTTTTGTGCAACCTGGTCTCACTCATGAGTGCTGTGATAACCCAGAGAATAACTTCCCAAATGCCAAGAAGAGAGATTTCATTGCTATTGCCCTTTAACCAGTTTTCCACTAGCTGCCATTTTCTGCAGAAGCAGGAGAGCAAACACAGGTCTCCATCCCACAATCTCTTCCATGATTCACATGTATCATTTTCTCATGTCAGCCGTAGATCTGGGAAATGAGAGAACTACAACTGTCAGGTTAAATAAGTTAACTTTTCTCAGGCTAAAGCAAAGTGTAGGGAATGTCTTCCTATGAATTAAAAAGTTCATGTCCATGTACAATAGACTGGGACAAGGACTGCATATATACAAACATAAAAAACCAGTGAGATCAGAGTTGTTTGTCTAATCTAAACATTTTTGTGTCCCATCAGTGGCTTCATTGTTTAGACTTGCTCCTCACCATCTGCTGTGGTCACCTCCAGTAAAGATTAACACTCGTTGTGGACTGAGGTGACACAAAATACAGACGTTTCACACTGAGAGTGTATTCTGGCACTGGAGACAACCCGATCTAGCGACAGACGTGGCTCCCCTGATCACACATTACTTTTAGGGTCCTTTTCAAAACTCCATTTGGGTTGCAAATTATTTCTGTTTTGTACTTCCCAGATTTAGTTGTGGTAGCAGTAGAGAGTTCTTTCTCTCAAGGCTTTGCTGCTGGACAGACAATACAAAACAGCAATGTATTTAAAAAAAAAAAAAGAAAAAGAACTGAAATTATTGGCAACATGAATTAAAAAAAAGGAAATACGGCCTGAACCACAGGTGCTCAGACACTGATTTTTTTATTTCTGAGTGTATGAGGAACAGAGACATGGACCATGTTTAAACAGTTTGCCACTACAGAGACAGATATATGCTTTTTTGTTGTCCTTTAGGAGCGTACCTTCCTCTGCAAAACCCCAAACACTGAGATGATAGTTCTGTTCACCCAAATGGTTCGATGTACTACTACTGTATGTTCTACATTGAAAGCATTTGCTAGGAAAACCTAGTATAATTTTAGTGAGAAAGCTACGCTTACAAGCTTTAAGCGTGGGCAAGCGCTTAGCCTCAAGTTATCTGTAGACATCACTCTGGCCAACCAATTGAAATAGTTAAATTATTCTCATTTTTAAGGTCAGGAAATGGTGAAACAGTGAAACTGTTGCAGGAAAGCATGTTTTACATAATGCTGCTCTCAAACCTGAATCAAAAACACTGAGAATAGCCTGGAGGAGATCGGCGCCTTTCATCCAGTTCCAGGAGAGTCTGGAAACATTCACATTTAAATTTGTTAACCATCCTTTAACCTTTTCTCCCTTTCCTTTCCATCTACTGTGGTCTCTCCACATGCGCCTCTTTCCTGTTTATTAGTTTACTTTCATTTAATAAAAGAAGGGGAGACCTCTGTGATAACTTCCCCAGCCTCAGCCGCCCTGCGATGGGTTTGCAGCAGGCAGGAGCCCATTGTGTGAGCTGCCACTATTTCTCCTCTTGTTGACGTGGTGACCTGCTAGATGATTTCTCAATAGGTATGAAATCCTCTCGTGTCACGCTTATTGCTTATACCTGCTGCCCCGTGAGCAGGGTACTGATTTTGCCTCCTCCTCCCTAGTGCAGCCTGGCTAACAGGTCCTCGGACAGGATTTTTATTGCCTCGGAAAAAATAAAAACACAAACCCCACAAAACCATGGCTCCCATGCCGTCACTTCAGCCGCGCATCTCTGTGCATCCATCTGTCCGTCCAACACCTTCTTTAACCTGTTGGCTTCAGTTTGCCCATCTCTGAAATACACTGGGATGTGTTTCCTCTCTCTTGCTTTGCAGCAATGGGGACTTTTACAGTTTTACAGCCGAAAATGTTCTCTCTCTGCAGGGCTGCTCAGTTAACAAGGAAATCAATGGTAAGGTCAAAACCAGTACCGGGTGTGGGACTCTTATCAAGGGGTATCTGCCACATCTATGGGTCACACAGCTAACCCAGGAGAGGGGAAAGTTATAATTTCAGAGTGCTTTCCAAGTGAAAAAAAAATATTTTAATATGAGCAATACGTTCTTGACACTTGTATGGTATTGCTGTCTCCAAATGATTAATTTTAATAAAAAAGTGCTTCATCCTCTTAATGAACTCGTTACGTGCCTAGTCCCTTGGTTTAGAATTAGGAAACTAAAAGAAAGTGAAGAGGGAAAATTGGTCTTGTCCACTCTTGTGCTCCTGGTGACTGAGAAGGGTACAGCAGCCACAGGGAAACAGCGGGGCTGGTACAGCCGCTCCCTCCCATCGCCATCCCCTGGCACCACCTGAGCTGGTAACTGGTCTGAGCACAGGAAACAAGCTGCAAAACAGTACAGAAAATGGAATAAATTTTTATTTTCTTTATCAGGCAAGCGTGCTCTGCCAGGCTAGAAGAAGTGAAAATCCCTTAAAAAATGGCACGTTATTTGAATGCTGAGTTGTACCTGGATGTACAAGAGGCACGTGGCTTTTGAGAAAGGGATGACATTTCTTACATAGCCCCTGCTCTTAGTTAACCAACTTTTTAAGCATGCTGATGTTGTTGCTCTTGTTAACGCATTTTAATTCCACTCTTAGTGTTTTTGCACGCTCATGCATAGCCAAGGACATTGCCCTGAAGAACTATTTACTGGGAAAGGGTGCAAGAAGTCGAGCTGACGACGGGAGGGGAGAGCATGGTTTCCTTGTAGAATCGAGTAAACAATAATAATGCCACATACCGTGTAATTACTACTGCTCCCTCTTTGCACTCATTGTCTCTGCTGTCTGGATTTGTTCAGCAGGCAGAAAAGGGGGGAAGGAAAGGGCGATACCTGCTCTGACAACTGCCAGTGAGCTAACTGCATCTGACCAGGTGGAAAAATAGGGAGGCAGTAGGTTCAGAGAGGCGTGGGGCTGGACTTGGAGTGGGATGGGAAAATTCAGTCCTATTTTGTTACCTCTTCCCATGGGACCAGTCCAGGGTGAGGGGCTGTCATCCACCGGGGCGAGTGCCCGGCAGCGCAGTGAGAAGCCCTCAGAGCCAGCTGTGCCTCCATCCTGCCCGAGCGACGTTCCCAGGAGGAGATCGGCTCTTGCGCACAAAGCCGGCGTTTTACTATTGCGCTGGAGCAAGGAAGTGCTTTTAGAAAGGGTCATTGCCATTGCAACTGATTTCGGTTTGAAGAAGGAAAGCAGCTTGTGTCTTCCCCAAACAGAGTTTCGAAGGTCGCTCCCGGGTCAGCACAAGCTCGTTTGCAGTGGAGCAAAGTGCACCCTATGCAGGCCTACCTATAATTAAAGACCTGCAGTTTCCCACATATGTATTCTTAAAACATCTGTAAGCATAATTACAGTACACCATTTAAACAGCTTAATATGAGGCAAGCGTTCTTTTTCACCAGGAGATTGCTTTTAACGGCGCAGTGTAGAGTAGAGTTTGCAGCTAAGGCCAGAAGTGCACCTAATTATCTCTCTGCTGGCAGCCACTGTACTTAAACTTACATTTTCATAGCGGTATGCCAGGCTTTGCTTCATGATGACTCCCATTCCTCTTCATGCTTAATTCTCCATGCACCGCTTTAAAAATTAAGGATACAGCCCCAAGCCTGGGCTCCGTCTATCCAATTAACCGCAAAGAATGCTACAGAGCTCCGCGCCATTTCCTTATGTCTTCCCTCTTCATTGCTTTGACGCATGCTGATAGGACTCTTTTGTTAACTGAGGGCCGTATTTAGCATCTGTTTTGCAGGAATTATTCTATTTTTGCCAAAACTTATACTGTTGGCACAGGCCGTGGTGTCTGTAGTGAGGCAAAGGGAGACTGACAGTAATTCCTGGCTGCACTGCAGCTCCCGTTTCCGCAGTGCTCGGCTTTCGCAGCAAGGAAGAGTTGTGGGGAGCTATTTGATGTCTGAGACACGGTTCTCACTTGGGGGATTTTTCAGCCTGGAAAAAAGACATTAAAGAATCAAATTAAGGATGTCTAAAAATCTGAGCTGTTTTCCAGGGACTTTTTATTTTTAAACAGTTTTTCGGTTCTTTTTCCTGCTTTCCTGAAGTGTCACCCCATCTAAGTTGGGATGTTTGCAACCTCGTGAGGAAATCATAGCTTCATAGCACTGATCTGTGACCCAAAGCTGGGGCCCCACCTGGGGATCATCTTTTGGGGGAAGAAATCAAAGTTTCTCAAGACAGGAGACCAATTTTCACCCCAAATTAAGAGACTGGAAAGATGGGTAAAGTGAGTGACCCCAGGGGGGTGGGAGGGTCTGGAATTTATCCCTTTGCTGAAGAAGGCACTGCTAGGCTTGAAGGTAAAAAGCAGAACTGTGAAAGTATCTGCCGTCACACAAAGTCTGTGATATTAGGTTTTTTTAGCATGGGAAACAGAAAGAGAAAAGCAGCTGCTTACATAAGGAACTGGCTTCGGAAGAAAACGGTTTATGAACGAACTGTTGTCTTGCAGGAAGAGGTCAAATCTGGGTTGGGGAAGAAGTTGCAGAGAGACTGAAAAGTCAGAGACGCTAGATGTTAAAGTGATTGAGAGTGGGGAAAGGAATCAAGAAATCGGTGCTTGCATACTCTGAGAGGTTAGAAGGAGAGGACACAGATGGGCAGAGGAGCAAGGCTGCTGACATTTTGTCCTTCTCTCCTCTTTGCCTGCTAGGTGGTGAGTGCTAGAGGAACAAAATGTTGGTACTGCTGCTTTCCAAACAGAGGAGCCCATCACAGTCCCCAGCACTTCCCTCCACCCAGGAAGTGCAGGAACTTTGGTTGGAATTTGGGGATTTTTTTGTCTCTCATGATAACAACACTCAGTGACAGATGATCCCCGGGTGACTGCATAAGCTTCCTGGGATGACTCCTCTCTTGCATGTGCCTTCCTGTGTCACAGCCTAATTCTCATCATCACAGACACCAATTGCACAATCCAGCCCCTTATTTTCCAGCCCACAGAGAAGCAGTATGTGTCCAGCTGGCTTACTTCTGCCACAAATGTGACCTGTGGTAACGCACAGGTCATGCAGCTTCCACTGCCCCACACGCCAACCGACCTCCTTCCCTGTCTACGATGAGCAGTCCAAGCCACCGGCTGTGTTTGGAGCAAGGGTTGTGCTAGCACCTTCTCCATCAAGTGAAGACACGCTTGAGGTGGGACATGGGAAACCTCCCAAAGACCTCCCTACCGCTAACTGCATCTGCACAGAGCCCATGGAGGAAGGCACAAGGGACCATGAGATTGTCAGCACTGCTGCTCTGCTGGTTTGCAATGCACACCATGCCCCGATGGCTTCCATTTTGTCCTTAGTGAATCCTTATGGACACATCCAGGCCACCTGCTACAGCACAGTGACTGTCCCATGGCATCAAAGGTTGGGAGAGCGGAAAATGGGCCAGACAGTCTCAGTGCCAGCTGCCCAACTTCTCTTGAAGCTCAGGAGAGAGGAGCTGCCACGGCACTGACACCTCTGCCCCCAGATCTTCCCTTCATCGGGTGATGAGTGTTCACCCAAGACTTTAGGTTTAGGCTTCTTTTGGAGCCAATGGAGAGAAAAGGATGGCAGAAACGGCCACAGGGAAGTTTCTTTCTGTGGACTGAATGGAGAGGTTAGAGAGTGAATTTAAATACAGATTAACACCTTTTAGATGCTTGAAGTTAACTACGACGTGTGTTGCTCTCCCAGTATGTACTTTGAGTGTGACCCATTGTGTTTGCTATGTCCCCACCCACCAAAGCCTGAGAATTTATATTAAGGATTAATTTCTCCCCTAGAGTTTTGAATGTCAGAATTGCATCCTAGTAGTCATACTGATAACGTTTCTACACAGCCTTACAAAAAGTAACAAATGTTATATTTCACCAAAAGATTTGGACTATCAGAAATAACACTCATCTGTGGTGGTGAGCCATATTTCAGTGTGTTCTTCTGAATAACAGAATAGAAGTAGACTATATTTTTGTACTAATCAAATTGGGAGGCATTTTCATCCAATTATATTTTGCCTGTAAGACCAGTGAAAGCTAGAAAGCACGTGCGTTTGTCTATATAACTATTGTTGCATTTTGTGTGGATTCTGTTTGGAAGCAGATGGTTATGAAGACAAGTCTTAGCAAGTATTTTAAAAGAATCTAATAAATATGGTATAAATAAGACATGCCTAATGTCTTGCTGTATTCCTGCAGGACCTGAACTCTGTTGTGGTTCAAAGGAAAGAATAACATAATTTTGCAAAAGAAGCTAATGGGTTTTCTTCCTTTCCTACTATTATTGGGGGCAGAAGCTATTTTAAAAGCAGCATTTCTTTTTACTAATTCATTAAACATTAATTTTCTCTGAAAATATTTCTCTATGTCAGTTGACCCATAATAAAATAGGATATTCTACAGCTACGAGTCCAGTTCCTGCTCCCAGGAAAGAAGTTCAATACAGGTCTGGACCTGCTTCTGTACCTACCTCTGTCATGCTGTACGACCTTAGATAAGTCAATCTCTGAAACTCTGGTATCCTCCTTGAAAAATGAAGATGATTCTCTCCTACCTTACAGGGAAGCTATGAGATTTAACCGAGCAGGGCGAGTAGATACCAGTTTGAAGAACAGCAAAGAAATACCAATAAAAGAACAGGTTCCATTCTTCAGACTAGCAAAATTCAGCGTTGACCTCAATATCTAAGAAATGCAGAAGGGAAACTTCTGTTTGCAAAAGCAAAGAAATGCATACACATCAGTAAACAATGTAGTTTCAGCATTATAAAATACTGAGTTTTTTTCAAGGATCTAAAGAGAGCATGCTTTGCAGCTGTTTTTTGTTCCATGAGTCACATTTTTAAAGGCTTATTCACTAGTATTGAAATGCAACTTGGTTCTACTTGTGCGTTTTGTTCAGCTATATCTGAAGAAAGAGTTAGCATCCATCCATCTTTCTCATCTCTTTTTGGTCCGGGAGCTGCAGGGGGTGTACCACCTACAATCTGCTATAGTAGGAGCAATGCTCAGTTTTGCTGGGGATCTGGGGATTTCATCATTAGACAAGATACTATTAGCAAATTACTTTAAAGATATTTAAAGCTGAGGCTATTGCCCCTTCACCCACCCTCACTGGTGTCACCAAATAAAACACTGACCCTTTGGGTCAAGTGACGTGATGGCTGCACAGTGGCCAGCCAAATTACAGCAGCACCAGGACATTGGTATAAAACTTAAAAGAAGAAATGTTTGTTGCTCACTCAGGAGTAGAAACTGGTAGTAGCGAAGGTGGGCCTCAGTGAATATGGGCATGGTGGGGAAGGCGAAGGCATGCAGAAGGAACGGGGAGGTGGAACAGGTTGACAGCCAGGCAGTGAGGGAGGGAGCAAAAGCTTAATACTTCGAGCTCATCCGAGCACTGAGAGCAATTAGCTGATGAAGAGCCTCTGAGGCAAAGGTAGGACACTTGTGTCTAATGGCTGCTGCGGAGAAGAGGCGTTGACTGTGATGAGATTGAGCAGCACACTGAAAAGAAGACCCTGGGTGCAGTGAACGGTCATGAGAGAGTCTGGCAGGAAGCCATGAGCGAAGGAGAAGAGAGGAGCGGAAGGATGAAGAGAAGAGGGACTAGATGGCTTGAAGGTGCAAACATATGTAAAATGTCAAGCAGCACTATTGCATACTCAGGAGCAGCTAAATTTAGATTTTGGTCAGTTTTGCTTAGGGAATTGAGTTGACCTTCATATGGACTTTGTTAGCGTGTTCGTAGAAATCTAGGTATGTGTGTCTTATGAAAGGGAAGCTGGAGAACAAGAACAATTTGGCAACTATTTCTTGAGAACTCTGATCTATCCAAGTTAATTGTAGCTGCAAGAGATTTTTATGTTATTGTGCAACAGTTTATTACAAAAATCCTTCTAGGTAACTTTGACCATATGTGGAAATTGCTCAGTAGGATATTTTATCAGAAAAAAAAAAAAAATCAATGTGAATTGTGTCTGAATTACATCTGTTATTAAAAATCATATCACAATCTGTGATATTGCAGGGAACCATTGGATTATGTTACCCCAGTCGATGATCCAGCTGGGAAGTGATTAATACAGCTCACAGACATGGAGATCAGCTGCACCAGCACCTGGCTGGCCAGGGGATGAGCCCTGAGACCAGCTGCCACAGGGTATGACATGACTGGCTCTCCCAGTAGTCAGCCAGATAATATAATAAAGAGTTCTGAACATGGGAACCTCTTTTCTTTTGGCAGAGTTACAGTCATTCTTCCTGGCCAGTCTGGAGAGGTTTTATTCGTGACCACACGTTTCACATTAAGTATTGGAAGTTATTGGATTACAGCGCTGCTACATGAAAGGTCAGCCACGGAGTGGGCTCCGGGCAACTCCGGGGTTGTTGTATGTCCGCACAAGGACGGATAATCAGATAATTGCTGTGTGTGCTGATGTTCTACTGATTTCTGTTCTAGCAGTTCAGAGATATCTGTGTAGTTTAGAGTTTAGTTCTAGCGCTGTTGAGAAAGCACTTAATAAGAGCTTTCTTAAAGTGCACCTAATGTTTCCATGTACTTTTCCTTTGGGTCTGAAATGTTCTGTGGTTGCGGAGGTTTTCTTGGAAAGCTAAAGGGGAAAGTAAATTTAATCTGACTGTTTCTTAGTTACCTGACCTTTCATATTCTGTAGCATTGGGATTTTCCAGTAGTCTAGAATCTTAATTAGCTTCTTCTCTCATAATTACTTTTTTTCTTTCTTGATGCTCCTACAATCTCTTCAATTGCTTCCTGAGAACTGGAGTTAAGGTCCACCAAAAAAAAAATAATCAAATGGGATAAGATCTTCAGCTGGGGTAACTTGTGGTGTCATTGCTGACTTCATTCTAGTCCAGTATTGAAATAAAGTGAAAAATTCTGAAAATCCAGCTGAAAACCTGCAAGTATCATGATTTTTCCATATGTTTTTCTTTCAAATTCTTTGGTGGGCAGGGATGGTCTGTACACTTCTTTTGTTTCTCAAAATTATTGTTCTTATAGAAACAGATCAAAAAGATGGTTTGTTTGGGGGTTTTTTATGTTTATCTTTGTGTGCAGTAATAGTTTATCACATACTCCAATGGCCTCTCTGTTGTAGTTGTAGCCAGGACTTAAACTCTACAGAGGGTAAAACTCATTAATTTTTGACTTAACTGTGCCTTTTATTTTGCTACTTTTCGCATGCTATTTACTCCTTTCTGAGATAGCTTCCTCCTATGAAGCAGATTTTTTTTTTTTTCCACCCCAGAAATTAAACTCCAGTTCCAACTGTAGACAGTTTTATTTCATATGCTAAATTGTCACAATCAAAAGCAGAATCTCTGCTGAACAGGTTTGGAAACATCTGGCTTTTTTCTTTCGACTTTTGCGTCTAATTATCTCAGTGCAGATTGCGATTGCTAAGTATGAAATTAGGCTGCCCAGCCTCAGCAGTCTTGGAGAGTTTGGGTTTTGGGTTGGTTTTTTTTTTTTTCTCCCCCTTTGTAACTATTTTCCCCACAGCCTTAAATCATGCTGAAATGGAAACAGTAAAAATATGTACCCAGAGAGCAATCCACATGTGCTGGCGCTTTGAAACACCACCACAGGAATTTCTTGCTGCGTATTACAAGAACCGGCCGCTTTGTGCAGAAACCAGGGACCGCGGAGGGCTCGGGCATTGCGAGCAGCGACGGAGACGCCGCACTCACGGGGAGCCTCTGCCGTCGAGCCAGTCTGCACAGGCAAGGGATAGATATCAACCCGGGGATGTGAACCTCCTGGTGCTGCAGAAGACAGCGGCCGAGCCTTCGTGCTGCCAAGGTCTGCCGTGCTGGATGGAGTTATTTCTGATCTGCCGCATCGTGGTGGTCAGGGGGGCTCGGGAAGCCCAGGTCTGATTCCCTGCTCACTGCCTGTGAGCACATCGCCCAAGCGGCCATCTGTAAAGCGCTGGTCACAGATCTCACAAGAGAGAGCTCAGTCTCTGTGATTCACTCCGTGTCCACAAAATGAGGAGCTACGTGACAAGACGTATATTAATACTCTGTGACACTGAGCTAGCACGGTTAGTTAGAAGAACAATGGATAGAAAGTGAAGTACAAAGGCGAGGTAGAAACAAATTTCTTTGTTAAATGAGGGGGAGGATGGTGTTGTGTCCAGTTTCCTCTGCTGATAAAACCATCGCTCCTGTCATCTTCGTTCAGTGAGCATTGCTTCACTTTGACTGTCTGTTTTGAGGACAGATGCTCTGCTTGGTAGCATTGCCCCCAGAAAATTCAAAGAGAAAGGGTTGAAAATGTGTCAGCTTCAGAAGTGCTGAAGGACGAGACCCAGGAACAGAGACTGTTCCTTTAGCATGTCCCACCCTGCTCCAGCTTCAGACCCACACCCCAACCTCTCCTCCTTCCCTCGCCTTTCTCTCTGCCAGGTAGTGTCTAACACATCCGCCCATGCTGAGGAAGGAAAAAAGGAAAACAACAACAGTGAATCACAGTGAACTAACCAATCTTTCCATACAGCTTGGAAAAGTCCAGGGAGAAACTGCTGTTATTTCTGTTTTCAAACAGGAGTGCAGATGTGAAGGTGAGGACCAGGTGAGAGTGAAAGTTCAGAAGATGGGAAGGAAATCTTGAAGGAGGAAAGGATTTGCTCCCTATGGGCAATCCAAATTAGTAGATGGCAGGTCAGCCAGGGCAGGGGTTTCCCAACTTCAGCAAGATTTCCCAGAGATAAGTGCATTTCTTGGGCAGAGGCACATGCCAACAATGCTCATTATTCTAGTCAACAGACAGACATCTGACATTTTCCTGCACTACTTGATTTATATATCCCAAATTGTATCCTGGGAACCAGAAAAGGCTTTCTGCCATGGAAATAAAAAAGAATAAATTCTAATAAAGATTACAGTTAGTTGAAAAGTGAGCTTTCTTTGTAAATGACAGATGGTGCTTGGTTGTAAAGGGTGAGGGGAGTCATCCATTAGCACTACTGCTGCGTTCTTTGTTTTAATTATGTAAATTCAGACACCACAGCATAGATGCAGGCTTAAGGGAGAAATTATTATATCTTCACTATTTTACTAACGTTCACCGTTGCTCTTTAAGATCTTAAAAAGCCTGAGTCAGAAGCACTTTAGAGGAATGCAGACATAAGCATAACGAAAGGACACGGCCCTGGTGGGACCCGATGTATGAAGGCATCGTGCTGCCTTCAGTTCGTAAATGCAACTTGCCCGCATGCTCTGCTGTTCATAGATGACGCTGGAGCACATAAACTTCTTTTAATCCCATGTGCAGTTTAAGGAAGTCACTAGCAGCATTATATGATGTCATCCATGCCTTCTGAATGACTCTGGAGAGAATTTAGTGTTTTTACTAAACTCAGAGTATTTTTGGGGCCCCTCTGGAGCCAATAAGGCAAGGTCAGATTGCTTCGCCACAGCTCCCCACACAGAGATGTGCAGTTCCCAGGCACTGTGCACACAACCTGCGAGCAGCACTCAAAGCTCCTTTATCCCTTCCTTCCCCCAAAACCCTCTCCCAACCCCCACATGCATCCTCTTGTTTGCACAGCACGTCATTTCAGGCTCAAGTATGCTTTCCTTGGGCTTACATCAAAGTCTTACAATCAGACATACAACGTACATGGCTCTCCTGCCAGCCCTGCCTGTGAGCAACTGCCTGGAGAGCTAACCACAGCTCTGGTTGCGATTTTGGGAAGGGGAGAGCCCGTCTTCTATGTGGCTTAACATTACGATGTCTGGCATTTTCATTTAAACTGCGCTATTAGAGGAGGCACCGTGATACTTTGGGTGAGAGGTTCGGGACTTTCCTTTCAATGAACTTTTTGGTCATCTTTAAAGATAAGTTAATTAATCCCATTTTAAATCAGAGACTATCTTCATCAGGTCTCAAGTACAAAACAACTGTGACCACATGCCATTATCTGACCCAGATCAAATCCTGCTTTCTCCACTGTAAGTGTCTATGGCTTCACTGGAAGATGCTTACTGCAAGTGGAAGTCCACTCGGAAGTCTGCTGGTAGGAGGTAAGGGAGAAGGCTTTGGCATGAAGACTGTAACTGCTTTTTCTTAATGTTTGAACACTCTCCATCCTGTCAGCACGTAGAGTTGCACACTCCAGTTTTGATTGTACCTGCCCAACTATGTATTACTTTCAGTTTGTAGACACCCGCATTCAGTGGCAGAAAGTACATCCAACACATCCTAATCAGCAACTTGCTAAAGTTTGTGATGTTCTGGAGAAGCTGAGTCCTGTGACACCAGTTCCCAGGAGCTGAAGTTGTGCACCAGGGAGAATCAAACAGGAAATGAAGGGAACCACAGTGGTGTTACTAAAAGAGCAATCCCCAACACAAATGCCCTTCTCCACTTACCTCGCTCAGGTCATCTTTGTGGAAATTCACTTACTGTGTATTTCCTTAATGAAAAATTAATCAATGATTTTTCCTCTTGAAGGATGAGTTGTAGAACAGTTGCACAGAAGAATTAATACTAAATAGGATTAAAGTGGCATATACTAAGTACAGGAGAAGCTACATTTGATTGCTGGTGGGCTACAGTGATTCTGAAGTGTTGCATCCCTCCAAGGCCCATGCCTTGCTGACGACCGGTCCTTGGTACAAGACGCAGTAAATGATATGTTTTTGACATCATTAGTCAGTGGTGACCTGTGCAACAGACCAACCTTCCATCATATTCTGACTTTCTGCACTGTTCAACGTTGACGATGTTGTCTCCACCCCCACACCTTTGATGCTCTGATCCACCTCTCCCCTTACAAAATTCAGTTACAGGGTAACTGAATGGTGGTGAGCAAACCACATCTGCAGAGGATGAGAATGAAGATGAGGAGAACTCATCCCCCAGCTGCAGGCATGATTGAGCCCCAACGCTTGTGGTGCTCGAAGCAGATGTGGGAAGAGCAGAGATGTAGCAAGTGGTCCATCTCTGGCCAAGTCTCATCTCGCCCCCAACAGCTGCTGCTGCAGAGGCAACAGGGAAGCTTCCAGGAGAGTTTAGCCATCAGGACCCTGTGCTGGCTCCACATCTGCTTTCCCATGGTACCTTCTCCCTGCCAAATACCGTGACCATCATCATGCTGCTGTGCATGTTTATACAGCCAAGCTGAGAGGAGGCTTAAGAGTAACAGACAGGAGACCCATGGTATTTCAAAACACTTCAGTGTCAATCCCAAATGATGTTTAATGAGGTTCCTGCTGTGAAACAATTTCCAGAGACAGGTGTCTTAAGTTACAGGACAGCTCAATGTTTGGGTGTAGTCCTCTAACAGAAGGCCTCAAATCAATGAAAGAAACCACCTCACTACTCACCATATAAAATACAAATACCAATTTAGCCCATGAGTAAGCCCTTGAAATCCTATGTGAATTAATTAAGATCCTCTTACTGCCTGCTCCTTTCATAATTTCAGCCACTTAAAACTCTAATTTCATAAAGTCATCATCAATATTGTCACAGAGTTTCTGCTTAGCAAATAAAGCAACACTCTCTCGCTGATTGTCCTTTATCACTGCCCCTGATTTTCCACAAAACATTCAAGGAGGGTAGTGAAAGTGGGCACTGGTCTATCAGAACTGCAGGAGAGAGCAAAGTAAAATCAGCAGAGTGCTTCATGTCTTGCAGCTGAAGCCAGTGGCTTAACCAATTCAGCTGCTCAGATATCACAGAGAAAGCCAGGAGATTAAAAATCAAGAAGGATATGATAATTTTCTGTAAAAATCATCTGGGGATAGCCAGAAGAATTATCTGAGTTGAAGGGTAGTACAAGATCAAATGTATATATGTATGCACAAAATATAGATAGATCTTGAATACATTTAAGTGTGGAATTAGAAGGCCTCTAATCGCTGCACTGAATTTTAGAAACCCTCCATCAGACACAGTGGTGGAAGATGGAACCTAAGCTGTTTTAAGATGGATCTTGGCAGCTTTCTGGGTGGGATTTGGTAAGACAACAGAAGGAATCCTCAAGTTAGAAATTAAAGGCTTTGAAAGGTGGTTTTCCCCACAAGGAGCTGAAAGGAGATTTGTTGAGTAGTTGATGAGTTTTGACTGAACCATTTTTAGGCTATTAATTAATTCTGTTCTTCTGACCACTGGTTGCTTGAAAGACCACAAGGACTTTCTGACTTGGAGGGGTTTTGCTTGCCTGCTTCCAAATCAGCAGAGACTGGTCACACTTTGAGCTGGGACGTTCGGAGAGGTGCCATGCCACCCCGACTCGTATTCAGAAGTATTTTTAGGATGCAGATAGTGCAGATTGCTCATATGGTCAAAGCTACCTGGCCATCAGATCTCCGCTCAGGAAGGAGCATCCCTTCAGCTCCGCTGGGCAGGGACTGCCTGGGAGGGAGGGAGGTCCTTGCTGAATGTCAAATGGGCATCTCACACCACAGCTTCTCGGCTATTGCGGGCATCCTGGAACATTGCTATTGGCCTTGCCCTCTTCCTTTGATATGTTGGCATTTCAGTGGCTTTAAGGTTTTTTTGCACTGATCATAATGATTTTTTTCATAGGGACTTAGAAAGTGTAATTTTCAGCTCCTCTACATTCCCCTGTACGTGAAATCGCTTGCAGCAGACTAGCCACTGAAAGAAAAATGTTTTAATTATATGAAATTTATGATGCTTTTATTTAAAGGAGTCTTTCATTTTCATTTGGCATCCACAAGTTTTACTGTTACATTGATCTCACAAGAAATAAGCAGCATTTGCAGGACCTCAGAATTTTCATTTTCTGTTGCTCTATAGTCAAGACTATCCCAAGACAAGAACAAATCCAGGGGGAAAAGGTACAAAGAGAGAGAAGAAATATTACATTATCAAAAAAAAAAAAGCAGCTACTTTAGCCGTTATTTTCTCTTTTTTCCTTTGCAGCTATTAATCTCCGCAGAGCTGTACCACTGTGCTAATAAGTTTCTGGGAGAGGACTTGGCAAATCTGAAATGAATTCCAGGCCTCAGATAATGAAAAGGGCTGCAGGATCATTTGTTTACCAAAAAAAAAAAAAA